>OY720462.1:17647413-17757413 GCA_963082715.1 Harpalus rubripes | reverse complement strand
GGCGCTGGAAATCCGTTACATAGGCATTTAGCATGGTAAAACGGTTTTTTCTTGCGCGTTGCCTCTCAAATTATTTTAGAAAAATATTCTTCAAATAAAAGTTGTAGAGCATAAATTCTACTTATAAATTACTAAACAAAATTCATTTCGTATGTTTAGTAACTCTAGAAATTAAATATGAAAATTTTAGTTTAATAGCGTTAGCCGTGAAATTAAAACAAAAAGACAAACAAATGATTGATGTTTTACTTGTCAAATATTAAGACTTTTTCAGACAAATCTTTTATTTGTTATGCTTTTTTTTAATTCCATGGCAATCACTAATTTTGACGTAATTTGTTTATTGATTCAAATGCAGAATTTCATGATTTTCAATATTTATTTGAAGTATTTTTTTCTAAAATAATTTGGGAAGCAACGAGCAAGGGGAAACTGTTTTCCCATGTTAATGCCTGTGTAACGAATTTCAAGCGCCACCCAGTATAACTCAAATTTCAATTTATAAATAATCGATTAGATAGTAAATCTATTTGATAGTAGATTATAAAAATTTCGATTTATCTTATTTTGTTGTCCACTTATTTTTTTTTTATCAAAAAGTATACAATTTTTCAACACGCGTTTATTAATCTGTCTATTGAACAAATTGAACTATTTTGAGTTTTTTCAGTGTTCAATTTGGTTGAACTAGAACATTTCAGATAATGTTTAATTATATTTAAAATTAAAAATTATTTTATTTGGTTTTGGAATGATAACCTTGTTTATTTTCTATCAAAACCAGGCGCAATTTAGCTTCCATCGCCCGCCAATCAACAGATATTCAAACAAATCAAAGTTGTGTATGGAAAAATGTCAGACAACATAATGAATTCATTTTTGAACACCGCCACTCGTAAAACTTTTCGTCTTTTGACTCCTGTGGACGTATCTTGCTCTGTGCAGCCTCAAATTCATCCGATATTTCTTTTGAATAAACGATAACTATCATTTTAATTTGAGACTAATTTTTTTTATAAACGAACTCGTAAAATTCACAACGGTAGCACAATGATAACAAATATAGGTATACCTACTGAATCTTTGAATTTCGATAAACAAAATAAAACAAAAAATAAAACGTTGTATAATGTACCAGTGGCATAATCAATAAGAAATTAAAAACTCTCTGCTACACGTCGAGCTTTTGAACATTCCCCATTCTTATAATCAGTGGTATATAGTGCTAAAAAATGAAGTACCGAAACGCTAACAGCTCCCCCTCCCCTCCTTTAATTTAAATTTTTTCAATTAAAAATATAACATTTTTGACGTTTTATTTTAGATTTGAAGTTATGAACTTTTATAGATAATGAAATTAATGTTATACATATGTGTTTAATTTTTCAATTAAACTCAAAGATATAAAAAATGTAATAACAATTCGTAACGGTACGCCAGGGGCGTAATACGGGGGGGGGGGTGTCTGGGTGGGCCTCGGCCCACCTCATGTTGTGTTTAACAAACTTCTTACAGAATTGAGATGAATGTTGATTAATATGTAGCTAATTAATTCAGCGGATGATACCATACTGGACACGTCAGAGATATTTATAAATCGATTATATCGATTACGAACTTCAATAAAGATTAGTTTGATATTTTTAAATTGTTGAATTAAAGTATGTATTTATTTATGAGTGCTGCATTTTACACAATGATTCCTAGAAACCGATTCTGGATTTTGCAAACATGAAATAAGCATAGAGTACCGTAATTCAATGAAGAGATATCTTCATATTAATATGTCAAAAAGTAAAGAAGATGATAATTTTCGTAACGCACATTTAACATTAGTTATAGAAAATGTTTCCTTTTGCTAAGCATTACAGAAATTGCATGATATGCTAGCCGCAGAATATCATTTATTTCTCAACACGATAAAATTTTATGAAAATTAATGTAAAACTGTAATCAAAACAATAATGGCCCTACTAATTTTATAACATATTTATAAATTATATTTTCCGGTAACTTTAAATTAGTAGTCATTGCATTAACAAATCGAATTTTCAGTGTAATTTTTGTTTTCAAATTTTATTTATTCTTAGAACAGAAGTATTTGTAATTTTTGTTTATTTTGTTTTACCATTTCTTTGGTGCTATCTATAATCCATATATTATGGTGATATGTAATTTAGTTTTATTGTAATACTGTTCTTATGATATATGTATGGCCCACTCAGATTTTTCATTAGCCCATCTTTGGCCCACCCAGAAAATAATCCTAGTTACGTCCCTGCGGTACGCGTCCCGGTCGTGAAAAAAGGACTGGAACGCCGTTTCGCCGCGTTCCGACCCCACTACACCCCTATCTATAATCTTGTAATAAATAATGCCCTTAATACTTAAATAACTACAGAGTGATAAAAAAAACTGATTCAGTTGATAATAGAAAAATTACTTGAAATTGGTAAGACATATATAAATTTAATTCCTTTCGTTGGCACTGTTGACAGTGACATTTATATTTATAATTATTTATTCATTCCAATAGATACAGACAGGTGCATATAGGAAAACGTCAGATGAACAAAAATATATCAGATAATAACATAATTTGAATATTTTAAATTTGACTACATTTACATTTTTTTTAAAATAAAATTATCGTTGTTTCCCGTACACACATCCTTTTATTTCTTACATTAGTGACAAAACAATATTCTAAAATATTTAAATTATTGGAAATCCTATTAGCTGTCAGGTCCCTACACTGATGTAACCTATTTCTATTTATTCTAAAAATGACATGTCAAATAGAGAAGAGTCTAGTCGTCACGCGTCACGACGGCAGAGCCCCGAAGTAGCACGATGTATGTTCCAAGCGCCCGAAAACCCTAGTCTTTATAATTAGTTTTTAAAAAATTCTTTTAAAAAATCCGGGGTCGCTAGAGGGTGCAAAATTAGAATGTATTTTTAGAGGTCTCAATAAATAGAATAAAATTTGCTACCAATTATTTCCACAATAATGCCTTTGCCGACTGGCCTATTACAGTTTAAACCAGAAATTTGGTTTAAGTTCAGGTTAGGATTTAAATTGCTTTTCAATCTGGTTTAAACACTGAATTCAGCTCAAATTTAACATAAATTTGAACTGATGAACTGCCAACTTTTCTAATTCTATAGGGTGTAAGCAGACACGCGACTCGAGCGACCTTCAAGTGCTTGGAATCAGTTGATTTGTGTGCGCATGTCACTTTGACAAGAATAATGTCACCTTAACAATTCGTTGTTTTGACTTATTTTAATTGCGAAGTGTGAAGGTGTTATTATTTTTAATTTTATGTATTTTATTGCATGAATATTGTAAAATAATAACTTTATTATTCTTGTGAAAGTGACATCCGCACACAAAACAGCTGATTCCAAGCACTACAAGGTCGCTTGAGTCACGTGTCTGCTGGCGCCCTATTAAATTAAAAGTGGAATATTTCGACAGTAATTTTGTAATTCAATTATTTATTTTGACATCGTTGGTTGATATAATTGATATCTTGTCAATATTTATTGACATTATAATAACATATTCAAAATATTGTAATTAGATGATGAAGATATTAATAATTTTATTGAATACAGCAGTGACCTAAAATAATTAGGACTTTGATCTAATCATTGGCCGCGTTCAGCAGTACATAGCGCATCTAGCGGTCTAGCGGAGTGTGATGTCAGAATATAGTGTCAAATTGACAGGTGTCATATAGCATTTTTCAACATATTAGTAGTCATTATTTAACTGGATCACAAAATATAAGGTTTTTTGATACTAAATCAATGATAAATAAAAGTTGGTTGAATCCAATCAATAAATGTAAACAGTCACGTTTAGTATTCCTTAACTTTTCATTCAAATTGAAAGGTTGTTTCTTTGTTACCGCTGAATTGTTTTTGAAAAAAGATAGCTAGCAGTGCCTATCGTTTTTACTCAGCTGTTCTAGCCCATTTTTATTTTCGCTAAATTGCTAGATTAATGCTATCCTTGTCTAGTAATGCCATTTATGAAGATTGACGGAATTAATATAAAGTTTTATGACTATAAATTCAGAATGGATGCATTAAATACATTTAGAACAATGCTTGTTTCCTCCAATCGTACACAAAGAATAAGAAAACAATCTTGAATACAACAAAATCAAAAATTGCACTATGCATATTCAAAGAGTTCACACTTATCGTATTAGAAAATTTCTTACTTATAAATTATGTGCACATTTTGTTTAAATAGATGCCCAGTGCTCTGTACTAAAAGCCTTTGGAATAAAAAATTCATGTTTATGTGAAACTAATCTATTGCAATTAATGAATCCTTATCACGGTTCTTACTTTATAGTCACAGGACATGAAATTTCTTCTGCCTGTTATAAAAGACAGTTCTAGACCACTAAATAAAAATGGCAGACACGGTTAGCTATATTTTCTCAAGTATAAAGCAGCGGAAACAACCTCATATTTTTAAAGAAAGGTTGAGGATTCCTAAACGTAATCGATTACGCCTATTTGTTGACGAGAGTCATTCTAATTTTATATATTATTGATTTAGTAGAAAAACGCTTATATTTTGCAATGCAGCTAAGTAATGACTCTTGATATGTTTAAAAATGACATATGACAGTTGTCAATTTGACACTACACTCTGACATCACATTCCGCTAGACGGCTAGATGCGCTAGGTCCTGCTGAACGCGGCCATATAGTTCGCGGCAAGATTTTTTTTTATTTTTGTACAATTTTGCAAATATTACAAGGAATTGGCCCAAATATGCGGACTAATTGGTTAGCAAATAATATATTAAGTATTAAGAATGGTAATGGACTTTTTCAATTTAAAGAGATAGATGATATGCGCAATGGGGATCTGCGTATAGTAAGAACAACGGAGATCTATGGCGTTTGTTTCTAAAAAATTTAGACGTAAGATGTGACAATGGACCTTTTCCATTTAAGGGCTATCTCTTTCTATCGCTGCAAATAGTAAGAAAATGGCGCGAACAACTGCCATTTGGTCTGTCAAACGAAACGTCAAAAATATTGCAGTCATTAAAATACCTGTATTCTCAGTGAAAATTTGCATCGTTAGGCATTTTAACTTCAATAAAAGCTTTTGTAACTTATTTCGATAAGATTTTTTAAACTTATCTGAGATATTCTCACATTTTACGTCTAAATTTTTTAGAAACAAACGTCATAGAGCTCATTTGTTCTTACTATGCGTATGTCTTCTATCTCTTTAAATTGAAAAGGTCCATATCTCAGATTACTTTAAAAAAATCTTATTGAAATAAATTACAAAAGCTTTTATTGAAGTTAAAATGTCTAACGATGCAAATTTTCACTGAGAATACAGGTATTTTAATAACTGCAATATATTTGACGTTTCGTTTGACAGCCCAATTGGCAGTTGTTCGCGCCATTTTCTTACTATTTGCAGCGATAGAAAGAGATAGCCGTTAAATTGAAAAGGTTAAGATTTGAAAATTATTTTGACATATCTAAAAAAAAAAATTAATTGTCATTATTAAAGTAAGCTGTGATCGTTGCTTTTATTTGCTTCCCGTCTCACCATTTGAACTGTATGATGTGAATCAGAGATCACTTACCGTAATTAGTAATTTAATAATAAAACCTAATGTGTTGAAAACCGTATCGGTAAACATTTAAAAAAAAACTCAATCGTGCAAGAAAATATGTATATAAAATATACTAGCATATTATGCCGTCATTGAAAAACCGGGCATTAAAGTAAATTTATGGTTTGAAGTAGAAGAAAGTAAAAAGTAATGGGTTTTCGTGTCTGCTAAATTTGTTTATGTAATTTTTTTAATAAGCTCATAATTATTATTATATCAGGTACTTATACAATTTGTTGAGTTTTATTGCAGCGTGCAAAATAGTTCAAAGTGACATTGTAATTTTTCTAACCAAACATTAACATAACCTAACCTAATTATGTAATTCCACACATCAATTAATTTATTGCCAAGGTGCCGCGGCGCCCACTTCTTTGTTCTCGCTCCTGTTGACCATTGTCCAGTTATCCATCGCAGAATTTACCATCGCCGTCGCCCAGTTGACAGTGTCCGCTTATAAACGATAAAATTTTTGTTTTGTTTAATTTTTGACTGAAACATAACATTATATTATAAATATGTTTGCAATTCTTTTATTAAACAACCAACGCGACAACAAATAATTTAAATGTGTACTAATTTTTATTATAAAAAGGAAAAAACTAAACCGGCTTTGTATTATATCTGCGTTTTTAAAAGCATTTACTACTCATTATTTATTGGGTAGACTGATCACGAATTCATAAATTAATCTCAAGGTGTTCTAGAAAAAAAAATTATCTAAATGAGTATTAGTGAAAAAAAAAAATTGTTTAAATATAAAATCGTACGCAAACTACAAGCAATTGAAAATAAAAAATGACGCTTGCTGATCGGCTAGTGTTGAGCAACATGAAATGTCACGCGCCAAATTATGAACTTTAAAAATTCATATCTCGCTTACTATGTAAAATTTTTATGGCGCAATTGAATTAGAATTGTCTTACAGAAAATTATTAAAAAAATTGTCTAGACATTCATTTTGGTGTTAATAAATAGTGTAAATAAATAAAACAAACTTAGCAGTAACTATGGATAGTATTGTTACGCAAATATTATTATAAACAAAACATTTTACTCTTGGTGTCATACCAGATTCCCTAATTCAATTGTTAATAATTGACACAAATATGACCTCTTTGGTGCAATCTCTTCGCCAGCAATGACTTCCCGTCAAACAAATGGAAATTTTCAATATAATATAATTTAAGTTTATTTAGATTAAGAAAAATACAGGGTGTCTCACAACTCGCGCCCCAGACGAAACTGACACTTGCCGACGACAATAGGTTGCCAAAAAATAGAAGAAAATAATTTGCGGCTGCTTGCATAACGGAGTTACAAGACTTTTTAATCCACCAATCCCGGAAGGATATCTTGAGGTGTGATGATATTATTACAAAATAAAACTGGTTGCTAGGTTTTAAAAATACTACTAGTGAGTTACAAAATTTGTTTGACTTACTGTAATTTTGACACTTTAGAGTTGACTTTTCACTGTCAACAAATTTAGGTTAGCGAAGGTGTCATCCGTGATCATCATTTATATCGTACAGTGCAACGTGTTGTAGCAGCTGTGTAAAATGTGTTAAACGAAAATATTGTCATTTGATCTGGCATAACTTGACCGGTCTCATGCGTCCTTGCGATGGCTCTCAATATCACTTTATGATCCACAAGATTTCTATCCGGAACACGTTCCGAATAGACTCGTGCTGCCTCTCTGGCGTTACGTCCACATTCTCCGAAAATTATAACCATTTCTAAGTAATCAGCGGCTGAATACATGGTAAGAATTTGCCTTTTTTATTCACCTTGTCAAATTTAATTTGACACTGACATTTTTCGAAAACTACAGTCGCCCACACATTTTAAAGAAGATTTGATTTGTATAATAGTAACGTAAAATTGCGGCAAACACACGTTAAAGGTGTAGGTCTCTGATTGGTCAATTTTAAGACGTATTTTCTCGAATATCTTTTAAGCTAGATTTTTTTTCTTCGAAATTACACATCCGAGTGCAGTCTCGTGTTTCCTCATTCGCTCTGGGGCGCCAGTTGTGAGACAGCCTCTAGGTCTTTTATTTTTCAAAGAAATTTATAGTACACGAGATAAAAATTAATAATTTTTTAGGAAATACTTGTGATATCATTATCAAAAGTGATTGTATTGGGCTACTCTACTAAATGATAAAGAAAAAATCTGATGTGGACACCACACGACTTCCTTGTACGCAAGGCCAACATGTAGTATAGACCCAATTATAAAATTACACGTCACGTATTTGATATAATTTGACATTAACATTTTTTTTTATTTCTTTGTTATTTTTGGTTCTAACCCATTGTAAGCTTTATTACAAAAGCCAAAAAGTATATAATTTTTAAATTTACATATCTCGCTTATACAAGGGGATAATTAAATAATACTTGTTGTACTAGACGTAGAATTTAATTCTCTGTAATTCTTATTTGAAGCATTTATTTCTAAAATTAAAATAAAACCATTTTATTCAAGAAAAACAGTTAACAACATCATGAAATATATCGCTTCCGGTTAGCCTATTTTAACCAAAATCTACTATGTTATTCCCATTGGCATAAAAGTCTTATATACCAAATTTGAAAAGTATTGGGTTAAATCTATTATGGGCTTCAAGTAAAGTACCATTTCTGGAAATTATGTAATGACCAAAAAGGGAGGTGCACAAGTACAGAGTGATCTAGAATGATTGAAGGTTCTGCCTCGTTCTGATTTTTTGTTTGTCGCAGTGTTGTGATAGTAAAATACCACAGATTAGAAATATGTTTTGTTTGATAATAGATCGGAAACTGTAATGTTATTTGATGGGACCATCTTCAGCGCCACTCTTTGGTTGCTACCAGAACTATTTTACCTATATAGGGCGCGAGCAGACATGTGACTCAAGGGACCTTGCCGTGCTTAGAATCAGCTGATTTGTGTGCACATGTCATTTTAACAAGAATAATATCATGTTGACAAGACCAATGTTTTGACTTATTTTGATTTTTAACTGCTAAAGGGGTGTATTCTGTAAAAAAATGTTAATTTTAACATGCCTTTAAAAAATATTTTAACAAGACTGTTAACAATAAATTCGTTTTTTGGTATTCTCTACGCGAAAATTTGACACGGCTGTAAAAATCATAAATTTTAACATGTCTGTTAAAAACTAGAATGAAGTGATCAGCAAGATAGAAAAAAGGCACGTCTTTACTAAAGTCATGTAGTTAGTAACCATAAAACAAATAAATAAACATGATAAAAAGAGTAAACAACTGTCAGTTTATGTGTCATTTTGAAATTTTAGAAAACGAATCTGTCTGTCACTTTGAAATTTTAAAAAAACGAATCATGTCTCATTTTTTAGGTTCCATATTAAAAATGAATTACATTGAAATTGTAAATTTTTAGTTAGGTATGTAAAAATACTTCTTCTTGATCCTCATAATTGATTATCCAAACGTTAAGTTACCTTGGTTTGGCGAACAACACAGGAATAAGCAATTTTAACTGCATTTAATACCTACTTTATAACAAGGAACTATATACATCTAAATCGTGCTCTCGATATACCATTCAAAGGTTCAATTGTGAATCTTTGTTGAATTATGTTAATTAAATATTCCTACTGGGATCACGCTATGATACACAAAGACATACGATGGAACGGGTGACCGTTATTAAATAAAATACTTCGTAAAACAGTTGTATATTTTATTAAATATCACCTAGATATTTTTTATATTCATCCATGGTAATTTTCTTTCGTTTTCTATTACATTTTCATTAATTAGCAGTGCAACATATTCAAATGCTGTTATAATTTTATTGTATAAACGTATGTTAAAATTTTAAAGGCATCGATTTGAATGACATTAAAATATGCAGTTTTAACACATAATTTTAACAAGTGTGTTAAAATTTTAACAGAATTGATAGTTACAGAATAGAAAATACATTTTAACAGCAAGTTTATTTGTAACATACTGTTTAAAATTAACAGTTTCCTTACAGAATACACCCCAATATGTTATTATTTTTAATTTCATGTGTTTTACTGTCTAAAAATTATAAAATATTGACATTTTAGCAACTCAAAATCAAAATAAGACAAAATATTGGTCTTGTCAACATGACATTGTCCTTGTCAAAATGACATGCGCACACAAATCAGATGATTCTAAGCACGTCAAGGTCCCTCCAGTCACGTGTCTGCTCGCGCCCTATAGGCAACCCCATAACATCTAAATATGCAATCCGCATTGATCTATTGTGTTTCATATTTATATTTAATCAATAAAGTAGACAATAAAAACATTTATAGAACATGTATGGTTCATATATTTTTTTACAATAATACATATAATTATTTTATATATTTATAAACAAGAAAATATAAACGCTTTTGTAGTGTTTTTATACAGGCTGAATCTTTGATTAAACTAGAAGTAATCAGTCTCGGTATCAATAAATAGTACAATTTTTTATGCTTTACCTGTATTGAAGGATATTGATGCCATTAATGACGATTTGATGACGATAACGAACTCAAAAAGCGTTTGTATTTCAAAACATATTATAAGAACACTTCCTGTAGCGTTATTACGAATGGAATAGTAGAAACTTAAATCACACATACACATACGTAAAAGAAAATATTAGACACTATGTAATACATCTCAACAATTCAAATAATCGAACTTATAAAAAAATTAAAATTCTTGAAAATTTTATTAGAATTTGGTTAGAAAGCTCAGAGGATTTTGACAACTTATAAAAAAAATATGAATGTAAGCACAGCCCATTAAACATTTCGATTTATGAATATTCCGGTAGCAGTCAAGAGATGGCATTGCAATACGGTCCAAATGTCAACCATTTAAGTTTCTGTAGCCTGGTAAAATAAGATTGACATATTGCATTGGCTTATATATTTCCACCCATTTTCATCATTCCTCGCAATAAGAATATATACTTCCAAAATAAACTTGTCATGTTCTTCCATAAACAATCATTCTAACGTAAAGATTTGAATAAATAACATTTTAATTATAAAGGTAAAAATAAACTGTGTCAAAAAAATCAAATACATAACGCTGCTGACTTTTTCAGATGTCGGTAATATAGGAAACATAATTCGACATTGTCGGTAAATTGATAAAAAAAATCCGTGAAAGATAATTTTGATCATAATCAGAACTTTTTCAAGTCACGTGACATTCATTAATTCTGGATCACTCTGTAGATGTTATAGCATAGAAAATACAAAATTTCAACTTTCTACGACTTATCGTTGTTGTTATGCGAGATACGTACGTACCCATTTGTCTGATGGTACCTTATACGGGCAGTCATTGCTGGCGAACAGAGTGCTCCAGTGGGGTCATTTTTGTGCCAATTATTAACAATTGAATTAGGGAATCTGGTGTGACACCAAGAGTAAAATGTTTTGTTTATAATAATATTTGCGTAACAATAATGTCCACAGTTACTGTTAAGTTTGTGCTATTTATTTACACTGTTTATTAACACCAGAATGAAGTTCTAGACAATTTTTTAAATTATTTTCTGGAAGAGAATTTTAATTCAATTGCGCCATACAAAATTTTGCATAGTAAGCGAGATATGAATTTTTCAAGTTCATAATTTGGCCCGTGACATTTCATGTTCCTCAACACTAGCCGAGCAACGAGCGTCATTTTTTATTTTCAATTGCTTGTAGTTTGCGTACGATTTCATATTTAAACATTTTTTTCACTAATACTCATTTAGATAATAATTTTTTCTAGAACACCTTGGGATAAATTTATGAATTCGCGATCAGTCTACCCAATAAATAATGAGTAGTAAATGCTTCTAAAAACGCAGATATAATACAAAGCCGGTTTAGTTTTTTCCTTTTTATAATAAAAATTAGTACACATTTAAATTATTTGTTGTCGAGTTGGTTGTTTAATAAAAGAATTGCAAACATATTTATAATATAATGTTATATTTCAATAGAAAATTAAACAAAACAAAAATTTTATCGTTTATAAGCGAACACGGTCAACTGGGCGACGGCGATGGTATATTCGGCGATGGACAACTGGGCAATGGTCAACAGGGGCGAGAACCACGAAGTGGGCGCCGCGCCACCTTGGCAATAAATTAATTGATGTGTAGACTTACATAATTTTAATTAATTTAGATTAGGTTATGTTAACGTTTTGTTAGGAAAATTACAGTGTCACTTTGAACTATTTTGCACGTTGCAATAAAACTCATCAAATTGTATACCTGATATAATAATAAAAATTATGAGCTTATTAAAAAATTTACATAAACAAATTTATCAGACACGAAAAACCCATTACTTTTTACTTTCTTCTACTTCAAACGATAAATTTACTTTAATGCCCGGTTTTTCAATGACGGCATAATATGCTAATATATTTTATATATTTTCTTGCACGATCGAGTTTTTTTTTAATGTTTACCGATATGGTTTTCAACACATTAGGTTTTATTTTTAAATTACTAATTACGGTAAGTGATCCCTGATTCACATCATACCGTTCAAATGGTGAGACGGGAAGCAAATAAAAGCAACGATCACAGCTTACTTTTAAAATGACAATTAATTTTTTTTAAATATGTCAAAATAAAATTCAAACCTTATTTTTTTTTAAATTTTTTGCGTCGATCGTGACAAAAATGTTTCACGGACGTTAAGGAATTACCGTTCTTAATACTTAATATGTTATTTGCTAACCAATTAGTCCGCATATTTGGTTCAATTCCTTGTAATATTTGCAAAATTGTTAATTTTCTTGATCAAAATCGTAAAAAATAAAAAAAAAACAAAATCTTGCCGCGATCTATATGGCCGCGTTCAACAGGACCTAGTGCATCTAGCAGTCTAGCGGAATGTGATGTCAGAGTGTAGTGTCAAATTGACAACTGTCATTTTACATAATAAAGCGAGATATGAATTTTTAAAGTTCATAATTTGGCGCGTGACATTTCATGTTCCTCAACAATAGCCGAGCAGCGAGTCTCTAATTTTTTTTTTCGATCACAGTTTGCGGACGAATTCATATTTAAATAATTCTTTTCACTAATACACATTAAGATAATATTTTTTTCTGGAACACCATAGAATTAATTTATGAGTTCGCGATCAGTCTACCCAGTAAATAATAAGAGTAAATTCTTTTAAAACCGCAGGAATAATATAAACCAGTTTAGTATTATCTTTTTTATAATAAATATGAGAAAAATTTGTACATATTTAAATTATTTGTTGTCGAGTTGGTTATTTAATAAAAGAATTGCATACATATTTATAATATAATGTTATATTTCAATACAAAATTAAACAAAACAAAAATTTTATCGTTTATAAGCGGACACGGTCAACTGGGCGACGGCGATGGACAACTGGGCAATGATCAACAGGGGCGAGAACCAAGAAGTGGGCGCCGCGACACCTTGGCAATAAATTAATTGATGTGTAGAATTACATAATTTAGATTAGGTTATGTTAACGTTTAGTTCATGTTGCAATAAAATTCATCAAATTATATGCCTGATATAGTAATAACTATGAGCTCATTAAAAAATTTACATTAACAAATTTATCATACTCGAAAAACCCGTTACTTTTTACTTTCTTGTTATTGTGAATAAACCATAAATTTACTTTTTCTATTTCGGTGTTCTTATAAGTCTATAAAAGCACTGTTTATCACTGAAAACACGACGTTTAGAAGATTTATAAACGTACTGTTTTTGGCGCCTTACATGTTCTAGAGGTGGTAGCCATGCTTTTCATAACTGACAGATAACCTCAAAATGGTAAATTGTTCGTGTTGAAATATTACTTCTAATTGTGGATTTTTATCCTTTCTCTAGGTGATAGGACTAGAAAGAACAGAAATTTATAGCTATAGCTGTGTTAGTTAAGGAAGAATAAGAATCTGTGAAGTTAAAATTTTAACTAAAAAATTATGAAACAAGAAACAATGCGCTCAGGTTTACTTTGTCAAAATAATTAAAACGGTAAGTTTTATTTATTACAATTTAAATTTATGGTAAAGCAATTTTGAATTGAATGTATTGTTTTTCCAGGCAGTTTATGAAATGTATGATGCACGTTACTTGAAAATGTTGACACTGTCTACTCAATTTGTGGCGGCTACTAGCAAACAAATATGAAAAGTTGACGTTTTAATCCATGATTTCCAATTCCACGTTGTGGCGAACTATTGAATATATACCATATACGTATTGTAGTAAAAATTGTAAGAACAGCTGTTGCCGTTATCTGTGCAACTGAGCAGTGAGTTGACAAAATGGTGGAAAGTAAAAGTCTAAATCAATAAATTATTCATTAAAGTATTTCATTATTTAGAGTTTTATTTATATGTTGTTTTCTTAATAAAAAGGTTTGATGGTCCACGTAACGTCCTTCAATCCCAAATTCAAGTTTTATTTATGATAATAACCAACACGAACCACCGATATGTCAAATCAGGATATTTCATTAATAAACCTTGGAGTTCATTGTATGTATTGGTTTTCCTCTTTCATAATTGTATAATGCTTGATGTTTTAATGTAAACAATCAGACAAAATCACAAGATATGTACACAAACTGTCAAAATGTGAAATTTCAATTTTTAGCGGGAAGCGCTACCAACATAACTGATAAAAAAAAAACACCAACTCATATTTTTGACAAGTCCTTTTAAAAAAAAATCTAATTGTAAAATTACCTCAATAGAAAAAATAGTATAAAAAACATGTATCATAAGGCCTGTTGACGCACTCGTCCTTTGGTCTCGTACGTTAACAAATTGCCTTATGTTACTTGTGTTTTAATGTACTATTAATTCCCGGTTTTTCGATGCGGGTTAATATGCTAATGTATTTTATATATTTTCTTGCACGATCGAGTTTCTTTTTTAATGTTTACCGATAGGGTTTCTAAGGCATTAAGTTTTATTTACAAATTACTAATTACGGTAAATGATCCCTGATTCGAATAATATCGTTCAGGAGGCGAGACGGGAAGCAAATAAAAACAACGATCAAAGCTTACTTTCAAAATGACAATTAATATTTCTAAATATATCAAAATAATTTTCAAATCTTATTTTTTTTTAATTTTGTGTGTCAATCGTGCGAAAAATTATTCACGGACGTTAAGGTATTACCGTTCTTAATACTTAATTCCTTGTAATATTTGGAACATTGTTAATTTTCTCATTCAAAATCGTACAAAAAAAAAATCAAAATCTTACTGCTGAACAATATGGCCGCATTCAGCAAGACCTAGCGCATCTTGCGGTCTAGCGGGATGTAATGTCACAGTGTAGTGTCAAGGTGACAACTGTCATATGTCATTTTTAAACATATCAGTAGTCATTACTTAGCCGCATTGCAAAATATAAGCGTTTTTCTCATACTAAATCAATGATAAATAAAATTTGAATGACTCTCGTCAACAAATAGGCGTAATCGATTATATACTTGAGAAAATATACCTAACCGTGTCTGCCATTTTTATTTAGTGGTCTAGAACTGTCTTTTATGACAGGCAGAAGAAATTACGTGCCCTGTGACTAAGTAAGGACCTTGATACGGATTCATTAATTATTACAATAGATTAGTTTCACATAAACATGAATTTTTCATTCCAAAAGGCTTTTAGTGCAGAGCACTGGGAATCTATTTACAACAAAATGTGCACATAATTTATAAGTAATAAATTTTCTAATACGATAAGTGTGTACTCTTTGAATATACATAGTGCAATTTTTGATTTTGTTGTATTCAAGATTGTTTACTTATTATTTGTGTACGATTGGAGGAAACAAGCATTGTTCTAATTGTATTTAATGCATCCATTCTGACTTTATAGTCGTAAAACTTTATATTCATTCTGTTAATCTTCATAAATGGCATTACTAGACAAGGATAGCATTAATCTAGCAATTTAGCGAAAATAAAAATGGGCTAGAACAGCTGAGTAAAAACGATAGGCACTGCTAGCCATGTTTTTCCAAAAACAATTCAGCGGAAACAAGGAAACAACCTTTCAGTTTGAATGAAAAGTTAAGGAATACTAAATGTGATTGTTTACATTTATTGATTAGATTCACCCAACTTTTATTTATCATTGATTTAGTATCAGAAAAACCCTTATATTTTGCGATGCAGTTAAATAATGACTGCTATGTTTAAAAAAGATATATGACACCTGTCAATTTGACACTATATTCTGACATCATATACCGCTAGATGCTCTAGATACTGCGCGGTCAATGATTAGTTGAAAGTCCTAATTATTTTAGGTTACTGATATATTCAATAAAATTATTAATATCATTGAATATTATACTATTTTGAATACCTTATCATAATGTCAATAAATATTGACAAGATACCAATTATATCAACCAACGATGTCAAAATAAATATTTGAATTACAAAATTACTGTCAAAATATTCTATTTTTAATTTAATAGAGCGCGAGTAGGCACGTGACTCAAGCTACCTTGTAGTGCTTGGAATCAGCTGTTTTGTGTGCGCATGTCACTTTGACAAGACCAATATCGCTTTGACAAGATCAATGTTTTGACTTATTTTAATTTTTAACTGTTAAAAAGTTATTATTTTACAATTTTCATGGAGTAAAACAGATAAAATTAAAAATAATAACATCTTCACACTACATAATTAAAATAAGTCAAAACAATGGTTTTGTTAATGTGCCATTATTCTTGTCAAAGTGACATGCGCACTCAAATCAGCTGATTCCAAGTAATTGAAGGTCACTCGGAGTCGCGTGTCCCGTGTCTGCTCGCGCCCTATAGAATTAGAAAAGTAGGCAGTTCATCAGTTTAAGTTCATGTCATATTTGAGCTGAATTCCGCGTTTAAACAAAACCAGATTGAAAAACAATTTAAATTCTAACCTGAACTTAAACCAAATTTCTGGTTAAACTGTAATAGGCCAGTCGACAAAGGGTTTATTGTGGAAATAATTGATGGCAAGCTGGAGTAAATTTTATTCTATTTATTGGGACCTACTAATTTTGCACACTCTAGCGACCCCGGATTTTGGCATCTTGAATCAAAGTTGCAAAATATGTTTTTGGCCATTCTTGAAAACAGTGGCTCGTATAAAATTTTTACCAGAATACAAAATTAAAGCTCTAATTTTTGTACATAAAAGGGTTCTTACTTTTTTTTATCTAGGATGAACTCTCATAGAGTTATGTTAAAAATAGTTAAGAATAGTAGGTCCCAATAAAGAGAATAAAATTTAATACAACTTGCTACCATTTATTTCCACAATAGCCTCTTTTCAACGCCCTTGCCGCCTGGCCTATAACTGAAAATCCGGGCATTATTATTTAGTTGATGTTATTTTTAAAAGTAATATCGATATAGTTTGCTAATTATCAATATATTGAGCCGGTTTCACATTCTTTAAAAAGTATTTTAAATGAAAGTGTATACAATATTTACCACAATAATAATAAAACAATTATTGTTATTTTGGTGAATAATTTAACAAAAAGATTGGCGCTAGATATAGTCATGAAAAAAAAAACACTCTTTGAGACATCGGAGTACATACAGTACGTCATTCATAGCCAATAGGAAAACAACAGTTTGCGTCGTTTATTTAAAAAAGTAGGCGATACTTTGTCACTTGTTATATTATATGTACTCTGACGTCACATTCTTTTTCAGATTACGTATTTTTTTCAAATTATACAATAATTAATAGAAAAGTCATTTTGAGGGTCTTTAAACAACAATATCTTTTAAAATTTAGTACTTAAAAGTCATATAAAAATTCTTGCAACAGCCCTATTTTACTTTTACATAATGTAAATAAAATAGTTATTTATGACATGTATACCATTACTTTATCTACATTAGCTATTTACTTAATGAGTGCAGTGATTCTCAACGTTTTTTTCATCGGCGCGGACCTGTAAAATTTACGAGGACCAGTAATTATACTATAGCCGTTTTCTTTCGGTTAGCGATTCAATCCGATCTAGTGATGCACGCGAGACGAGACGAGACGAGAAATATAAAATATCGATCTCGTCTCGTTTTCGGATCTATAATCTCGATCTCGCTCTCGTTCTCGCACATTTTTTGGGTCTCATCTCGTTCTCGCATGAGAGTCTCGCGAGAGTCTCGTTATAAAAATAAGCGCTTGCGCACTACGTATTTACGTAACTATCGAACTTGAAGTTGGCACCAATAATACCGTCTCCCATGTATTGTCAGTCGTATAACTATAATAAAGAGACGAAACACTAAATTCTGGTCACCAAATTATTTCAATACGAACATAATATTTATTCATTTACGGTCACCAGAAAATGTGATAAGTTAGTAAATAATTTAATTTACCTCTAAAATATTCAATATATCCATCAAATTGTAATCTCTGAACTATTTCAATAAGTAAAACGAATTAAACATTAAAAATTTTATTTTTGTAACTAAAAGTATCTACACTTTTCCATTAAATATATGCCAATATTTAAGTAAGATTAAGTCATAAAAAACCGCTACACTGGTAACCCGCTGGCAACCAATCACTCCGCTTCTCTCCCTGTGGGCTCCCATCGGCGCTTAATATAACATCCTTTACTTTTCAGTGGCAACATGAGTTTTATTAACCGTGGTTTTAACTGGGGTGAATTAGGGGCTGAAATATTAGAGAAAACTAGTCCTATTGGATGCAATACCGATTTTGTCTTTATTTTTGCATTTTCTCGCTCAGAGACCGATACTAATCGACTCTAAATAGACTCAAAAAATATTGTGAATTCATATAATTTTCACATTTACGTGTTCTATGTATGAATTAGCGTTGACTCTACTCCTTGTACGGTACATTTTTCTTTGAATTTATGAATCAAAGCTATAGTTACAAAAACTTTTTATTGCGAGATTCTCGCGAGAACCTCGCGAGATTTCTCGCTTCTCGCAGTTGTTATATCGATCTCGCCTCGAATTTTAAACTGAAATCTCGCTCTCGTTCTCGTCATAATGTAACGAGACGAGACGAGATGCGAGAGTACTCGCCTCGTCGTGCATCACTAATCCGATCTGTTGAACAGATCCGTTCGCATGACGTCATAAACATGTCTCAAAAGAACTAGCCGCATAATGATTCCAATCATAACGTATTTTAATGCTATTATTTTCTGTCAACCTTTCTGTGAACAAAACTAAATTTAGAAAATTGGTTGTCTGTTCTAATTATACGATTATTGTCAACATAAACTAATGTAAACTGCTCGACCCTCGGTATTTTCTATTATAAGTACTCGTATACCAACAAACTGACATCGCAAAAGAAAACTTTTATATTCATACACAGCCTGTACTACAATATATATATATATATATATATATATATATATATATATATATATATATATATATATATATATATATATATATATATATTTACGTATATGTCACACCACATAAATTAAATTCTTCGAACAAATGACCTTGAATAGTCATCTTTCGGGAATAACAGTATATTTAAATAGTTTAATTAATTGAAATAGAAAGACTGCTTTGATGGGATTAACATGCATATGATAAACAAAAGAATTAGTTTTCTAAAAAATCGTGAAAAGAAAAGTTATTTCCAAAATAACTGTTTTACAATATTTATTGTATTTATTTTATAAAACAAACCAAGAAACATATTGTTGTCATATTCTAGAAACATCACTGCCATTGTCATGTTATCCGTTGTCAATTCTCAAGTGAGGGGCTGTCCTGCTCCAAAGGGGGGGGGGTCAAGAGTAGCGTTACGCAGTGTTACGAGGGGGTGGGGGAGGGTTTATGTGTGCGTTACGTAACAATAAAATTTAAAAAAATATTGCTAAACTTGCTTTAATAGTTTTGAAACATTCAAATTTCGCGGTGCTAATTCGTATATGCAGACAGTCGTTTGTTTTCAATAACAGTCAACATAATATGTCGGGTACAGTTCAAATTCGGGACAGTGGTCTTTCATTCGTACAATGCAATTCATATTAAAACATGAATTCAAGTAGTGTTGATAAGGAAAAACTTTTCAATAGTTTGTTAAAAGCATATGGAAATGCATCTGCTTTTAATTTCTGTGCTGTTATTTTTTCATCTTTATGGACATTAATTTAATTAGTTTCTGTTTCAAATTTTAACTGAATATAAAGGAGGCCATATACTATTATATACAGTAAAAAAATTGGGGTGACAAGCGTAGGTCAAGAGTAGTACACTATTTTTTATCTTTATGTAAGTACATTAATTTAAATAGTTTCTGTTCTGTTCTGTTATTTTTCATCTTTATGTACATTAATTTAAATAGTTTCTGTTTCAAATTTTAACTGAATATTAAGGAGGCCATATACTTTTATATCCAGTAAAAAATGGGGGGGTCAAGTACTGTGTTACGTAATATATGGGGGGGGGGGTTAATGTTTGCGTTACGGGTGCGTTACAAAGGGGGGAGGGGGTATCAAAAATTTCCTAATTTTGCGTTACGTAATTTAAGGACAGCCCCTGACAAAGTCAAAGTTATTTTAGGTTACATCGAATTTCGCGGCCGTTACCATGACAACGGCTGCGAAATTGGATTTCGCTGCCTGTATTGCGTTTGCAAAATATTTAGTTCGTGTTAGGTTGCACAAAAAATATTTTTTTCGAAACTGTCTTAGTTGATATTTACATGACAACTATTACCACGCGAAATGATAGTTTTTTTGTCTACAGAACATAAAAGACTTTTACATTCTGAATGTAAAAGTCTTTTACATTCTGTAATTTTTTGATAGAGAAAAGGGTTACAATTTAATAAAATCTGTCCCTTTATTTTTATTTGCTGAGAAAATATAATTCTATTTTTAGAGATGTAACAGGAAGTAAAAATGTTTCGGGCTAGCAGTCAATAATAAAATTTATTCATGCCGACGTTTAGACTATACCATAGTCTTCTGATGTTAACCATGAGTCAGTCAGTAGTGTCCAATGTGTGATGAGAATGTGTTTGGAATGGAGCCTTGAAGAAGACTATGGTATAGTCCAAACGTCGGCATGAATAAATTTTATTAATGACTGCTAGTCCGAAGCATTGTTATACTTCCTGTTCCATCTCCATCCCAAACACAGTCGAACATCGTTTTTTGTATTCTATTTATATTTAATGTACCAATTGAGCAATTATTCGTAATAATCCGGCTTATATACATGACATTAGATACATTTCTGTCAGGGTGATATTAGATGTCACGATCCTCCTACGATGTCACATTATTTAAACCTAATCCTCATTTTTTTTACATTTTTATTAATTGTGGAACTAATTTTTCGAAAAAACGTTGTTTGATACTCGATTGCGAAATGCTTTTGCATTCTCGAATGATTTTTTAAAAACTTTTATTCTCGAATGCAAAACTGGCATTTCGCAATCTAGAATCAAAAATAACTATTGCGGATCGGTGGTTGAGAAATTCTGGTGTAAATGATGTATTCGTGCCCGAGATCTGTTCAACGATTTTGTAACGAGCAAACATTATCATTCTATAACTGATAATGGGAATACTTCATTTAAAACGTGAAATTATCTTAATGGACATTATTGTACCAAATTTGTTAACAAATTTAGTAATAATTTTGTAATAAATTGGTTTTATTGGGAACAAAAGTTTTGATAAGATGTTCTATTTCATTACAAATAATCATAAATCTGTTTGGCACACAATATCACACTAACAAATTTCAAAATTATAATCGTGTCAAACGGGCTTTATGCCATGAATTGATATTATTTGCTCGATCCCGACCGACCCCAAAATTACTTCTAATAGCAAAAAAGTTACCCCTGAGGTGCACTCTCTATGTCAGCAATGAGTGCCCGAGTGGTGACGCCTGTAATAACATCCGCCCAGTACGAATAATCATCATTACCATTACCGATATCTATGTACAAAGCCGACTGGCACACCCAGCAATGGGTAATGTGTCGTGATGATATTATATTTCATAAATTTCTAATAATTTTTAACATAAGTGAAATATAGTATTATTCACGAAAAATGACTATTCAAGGTCATTATGAGCCGTCTGATACAATATTACTTGCAGATAACTTCACTGCATTACATACCCATAGGCATGCAACGCGAAATATTTATGGATACATTTTAACTGAAAAAATAAATGTATTTTATTTGAAAATTTTGTTTCTTTTTAAATAATGCTTTTCTCAAAGTTTTATCTTCTTCACCTACGTTTTTGCATAAAACAAAAATATAGACTCAACGTAAACCATAAAATAATAATTTGATATGAATGTCAACGCCGCTGAATAAATTTTAGTACAGAGGGCAGTATAGTAGATAATTATATGTCTGTAACTCTACGACATTCGTCACTGCTATTTTTAAGTGAGTTAGAAAGTAATGGCACTATGTACGTATATCTGTCACACCAGACAAATTAAAAGGACATTCGTCATATAATCTTTCTCTTTCTAACACAAAATGTTCCTAAGCTACTACTATTAAATGCTTGTGTATCCTCTCTTCCAACAAATGACCTTGAATAGTCATTTTTCGTGAATAATAGTTCATATCGATTTTTTATTCATTCATCTTTGCCCAGGTAACTAATGCATTTATAACACTGGTTTATCATTTTTAACACTCGTATGTCACTTTTGACACTGACGTGTCACTTTTAACTCTGATGTATCACTTTTAATACTGGTGTCATATATGAAAAACACGATTTTGCAACGAATTGCATACAAGGTTTTTTTCTAATTCCCTATAGATTGAACATTTACATTTTTGAGGTTAGCTAATGCTACTTTATGCAATAATGCAAAAACTGGTCAGATAAACTAACTATTGTGAAAAAGAATGTCATTGTGACATTCAGAGGTTATTCTAACGTGCAGTTGGACACAAAATGTGCAGTAGGAAAAGCAAATTGTGCAGTGGGAAATTAAAATCTGTGCAGTTATTTTTCATTTATTTCGAATAAACCAAATAATTTTTTTTAAAAAAAAAACATGAACTAAACATATTAGTCAGTACTATATACTCTTAAAATTAGTGACATAGATTTAGAAACATCCTGTGTAAGCACCCAAATTCTACTAGCTTTTCCCTCACTCTTCGCTTGTCTTATTCTCATCATTAACATTGGCCTCAGCAAAAATACCATTAGAGGTTGCCTTGATTCCTTGACTATGTGCTCACGCTTATCATGTGGCTTTCCGGGGATCTCACTCTAACAGAGAAGGCATGTTGTAATAAATATACAAAACCGATTTTTCGGAATCTACCGACAAGCTATTCCGAGACACGATTTTATATTTTTTAAATTTAATTCCGAAGAAATAGTTAAGAACTAACTCTGGAAGCGCCAGTTTCCGCAACTTTTCTATTTGCGGATGTTCTAGTATTTCGTTATAATCCAACTTGAATTAAACAAAGATGTTTTCCCAAATTTTATAAACCTATACTCTGTTCCCTTTAAGCCATTCAGTATTGTAGAGAATAGGGAATAGTTTTAACTTTTCTGATTGGCTGAAATTGGAGACAAGAGACAAGTTTATCCAATATAATTTCGGCTACTTAAAATTGGCGTTGATGCGAGCGACATCTGCTGAATGGCTTAAAGGGAATAGAATATACAGGGATTTATTTTCTTGTGCAGTGGAAAAAAATTCTTAGAATAACCTCTGGTGACATTACAACACAAAGTTACGAAACGGAATCTGGAAATTATTTTTGTAACAAGTGCGGGATATCAGTGATTCTGCAAATTTCCAAAAACAGCGTAACGAGTTTTGGAATTTGCATGGAGTTTAAGAACCATGTTTTCAGCATGTGTTTCAAACACAATATTGTCTGGAATCGTTTAAAAATAAAAGAAATACAAAGTATAGTCTAAATTTTCAACTTATCTGTTGTTTGGGCGTGATATTTTGTAGTGGTAATAACAATTGTTTCCAAGACAATAATTATTTCCCTGGGAATCGGCTATTTCTCGCACTCATTTTGAGTTTGAGAACGCTAATTTATATTTTTTCTCGACTTTGTATCAAATGGACAGAACAAATTTCTATAATTTGTATCTAAGCAGTACAAACCTAGCACAAATTTATATTTCTAGCACAAATCAGCATTCAGCATTAATCTACCACTAACTTCTCAAGAAGTTTTAGATATGTACTATGGTTGTAAAGAAAATTATAAGACTAAAACAAAACTCTGCAGGAATTATTCAATAATATTTAACTTATTCTTTGTTATTTTTGTTTTAAAATTAATATAATTATATCTTTAATTGTGTCAGCTCTTACATGGTGAAACTTATTAATAATTTTAATTATTGAAAATACTTGGTTTTAAGTTTCACAATTATTTTATTTTGATTACCAGTTTCGCTACAACATTAGCATCATCAGATCTTCCTTAACGTAGGTATAATTATAAATATATAAATATGTCTAAATTATATTAAATAAATATAAACGAAATGTCAATATGTCAATAAATGTTTTTTTTAAATAATTTTTTTTTGATTTTTTGAAAATTATTTTTAAAACAATTACAAAGTTCAAAAATATTAATATAAACAAATAAATTATCACACAAATTTTATAATGTTTCTAAAAACTTCATTAATGGTGAATTATTAAGACTTGTCTGTTCATTTAGAATATTTTCGTTATTCTTTATTGCTTTACCAATTTCTATAGCATCTAAAAAATCTAATCTTGGTCCTTTAGTTTCTATATGTAATATTTCGGGATTACTCCTAGTATGATTTTCTTCTATTAAATGATTGGAAAATGTTGAGTCAGACTTTTTGTTTAAATATGATTTTTTGTGTTCATTATATTAAAATTTCTTCCTGATTGACTTATATACACAGCATTACATTTTTCGGAAAACCAAGTATTTTCAATAATTAAAATAATATAATTATTTTTGAAATGCCGAACACATAAATAGTTACATAACTGCATGTATATATATTGCCTAATAACTAGCAAAATGAACACGATCCTAATCGGTCGCTAGGATAATATACCACTACTATTATTAAATCTACTATGCCTTGAGTCAATTTATACGTACCTGGAATATTAGCGTAGGATTTTACACGTTCCAAGTCCCGGGGTAGCGCTAACCTCAATGCCTTGCTGGCGCTCATTATGGACTACTCTTTTACTACTTGTTGGCTTTACTTGCATAAAGCACTTCTTATATTAATCAAAAACAGGGTCGGATTGGCCAATCGTGATAATCGGGAATTTCCCGAGAGGCCGCGGCTTTTTGAGGCCGCCGCGCGGTGATTACAAACTAAAATTTGAATACGTAGCATCATCTAATTAAAACACCGGGTAACCTTTCTTATTTAGATTGTTTTTAATTTTTTTCTAATTCTTGACAAAATATCTTTCGGTCCGAGGTCGAATATATGAGGTTTTGATAATTTCCTACTTTGTACATTTTTTAATGATTGGAATTATAGTTAAGGTCATGGGCGCCCGCACACTTTTTTACAAGGTGGGTCGAAGTTTTTGTCGTGAGAAAAAAATGCGCCGCAGGCGAATTTTTAATAATTTTCAAGGTCAAACATGTTTTAATGCAAAGTAAGGTAATATAGAATTCTTTACAATGAAGCAAATTTAACAAATTCTTAAAAAATTAAAATCAATATTTTATGACGAAAATGCGTATGTACGCTCTAAAAGCGTAGAATTACCTCTTCTACTAGGCTTTATAATGCGAGATGCGAGCATAAGCAATAACTACAGAAACAGACAATCTGAAAATACAATGTTGCATTAAATTAAAATATATTACTGAGTAAAAAAATAAAATGTATAATAATTAAATGTTAATTAAATCGCGCTCCTCACAAAATACGGCAACCCTAATCATACGTAGGTAGGTACTTTTAATATAAATAAATATGCAATGTCTATTCATTATTTACTTTTCTATTTCTTTATTTCTATATAACAGTAAAATCGATAATTGTGAATGTTTTGAAAAGAACGTGATCATAAAATGATTAGAATAAACTACGGCATATTAAAGAAAATACAACACCGAAGATAATGTAATATAATAACAGTAGATAACATAATTTACTCATTCTGACACTTCAGCTATTTCGTACTTAGTAATAGATAGTATGTAATAAATTTTTGATTAAAATATAAGAAAATATTACCAATAATTATTAAAAAATACAATGATACATTGAAATGAAAAAATAAAATTATAATTTTATTTTTATAAATGGATACAGTCCATAAATGAAAGGGGGGTCAGTCGACCCTTTCGACCCCCCCTGTGGGCGCCTATGGTTAAGGTATTGTCCTGTGTTGGTGTGTTGGTTTACATTAGGGAAGACTGATATTACTAGTCTATGGTTCGTATTCTCTGTTAAAACATCCAAGAACGGAAGAATTCTATGAGATTTTTTCTCCGTTGTGAAACTAATATAAAGTATCATCGACATATCTAAGCCAAAATTTAGGTCTTATATTGGCTATATCTAGTGTTAATTCTTTAAAAAATTCCTTGTATAAATTGGCCATAATTGAGAAGAACCATCAACAAACCATCTTTTTGTAGAAAATATCTATCTTTTTCTTGGAAATATGAGAAGAAGATTTTGTGGTTGTAATTGTATTTAGCTCAAAAGTTCTACAAAATGTTTTGAATTTTTTACATACAATGTTCTTTTTCCTTGAAGTGGCTGAATGATTGGTAATAGAAATTGTGATACTTTGTAATAGGAGAATTTGTGGAACTTTTAACGGGTTTCTGAAATACTTAAATCTTCTTATGGATTTTTGGAAGCCCGGCCGGGGGGCAGGTGTGAAAGCTTGCTAAAATATGGAGAGAGATCTGTTCTTGTTCTAAACGGAATATAATTCTTTATATTTTTTAAGAGCACGGTAGGTACACTTTGTTTTCTATAGAGGTAGTAGAATGTTTTCCAAGTTTCTTATAATTTCCTCGATTCAAAAGCTCTTCTATTTTCTGATCATTTAAATTGGTATCCAATATTACTGTAACATTTCCATTATCTGCGGGTAGAATCTTGGTTGTTTTATCTTTCAATGCTTCGTTTTCAAGATTAGGTTTGATCACATAAATTTTTTGCTTCAGAATTTTCCTCACTCTCCATTTATTAATAATTTAATATTGTCTACAACTTTTAAATGAAACTAAATGTTATTTTCTTAACTACAGAATGTTTTATATTTTAAATACTATTTTTAGGAACGTTTTTTTATATTTCAACATCTTTTATAACTTCAATTTCTATGTAGGCAAAAAATTAATATTATCCATTTTATCCAAATTATAAATTTAAAAAAAAACTGGAGATGAGGCTGATCATGCTAGAATTTTCCCGGGCCGCAAAATCTTCCCAATTCGGCCCTGATCAAAAATATTCCACAATAACGTCTTATCTTATCAATATGTTTTATACATAATTACAATAAATTTTAGAATTTATATTTTTTTTTAATACCTTAAGTAAGGTAATATTCTACTTCTAATATTTATTATGTTGTGATAAAACCTTAGTTTATAATTAGGTGTACTACATACATAGTGTGGCTATAAACTTTTAAGACTTCTTTTATAAATCATCAAATCAAAATTTATTCTTCAATATACATTCATTCTAAATCCACACAGCGCTTGGCGCGGTCCTCAAGCCTATTTACAGCGTTCTGAAACAATAAACCTGAGATGCCGTTCTCTACCTGCGTAACGTGAGTTACATGGAGAGCATATCACAATCCATACTTCTCACAGTTCATACTTCTCACAAGCCATACTCATCTCGGGTCCTCTCGGCAAAGTTCGATATACACTAGGAAAAAATACATATGCAGTAGAAAGATAGGTTCAACATTACGAGAATAGATGTCTCTCTAGTTTCTTAAAAGAAATTTATATAGCGATCTGTCAGATACTTAAAAAAATATTATTACATTTTAAATACTTTTGGAATTGAATGAAGATGTAATATAGTATTCAACAATTAATAAAATGGTAAGATAGGCAAATATTTGTAGTACCAATACAAATATAATAAATAAATACAACAACAAATATATCTTCCACCGATAATATTCTAACACAGAAAATAGTATATGATTCTGTAGCAATAGAAGCAGGCAGTCCATTAGTAAGAATACTGTAGACTGGAACAAAACTATCTGAAATTTCCGTTTCTTATATTCTTATCGATGTGTAAATACCTTGAGATTCTGCATGCAGTAAATCAATTGCATATGATTACAGACAATGTTACAGGTTTTGTACTCGTATTTCGGTATAGTAGCTCACCAATTTTACAAAACACAATATTTTAAAGTTTATTTCTCCAATGAGCTAAAATCGGAACATCAGGACCTTGTAGCTGTGCACTACATAACTATATAAATAAATTAACGTACTGTTCTTAGAAAAATTTCGCTGTTGAAAATTAAATGCCACCACGACAACATCCATCAGCTGATTACTTAACCAGATGATATTCCAATATTTGTGAAAATGGCATGTGATCTTCTAATTTTTGTAATATGTCACTGATTGTCACTTATTTAACTGTATATTGTGATTATTATTAGTATAATATATCCTTTATTCTATTATTCTTAAAATATTGTTAAAATCTCAATAAAACTAATGGAAACATATCACATCATATCCGTATCATCATATTGTTAATTTTATATTCAAGGTTAAAGATCTGTCACTTTGCATAAAATTTTAGTTGAGCAATGCCCATGTCAAAATTTTTCCAATAGAAAACGAAGCGTGTTCGGCTGTCGTCGTAGTATGACTTATGAGAAGTATGGGTTATAAAAAGTACGGGGCGTGATATGTACTCGTTACATAGACGTAAAGCCGAATTCCTAGGGCGCGGGACTCGCCGAGCCTGGCTCATGATTTAGCAATATTCGCGCCATGGGATAGGGAGGCTTGCCGTGACTTGGAGCGACTCGCCTGTTCCCGTTTGTTGTCGATAAATGTGACACGAGTCAAAGGATGCGAGCATGCTAAGGGAGAGTCTTGCGCACGATGTTCGATGTTTCCCTATGCTTGTGAATTTAGTAGCGTTCGAATACCATATATGGAGGATGGAATGATCACAGGAATTGATATTGGACCATCGTCTACGGTTTCTCTTCTTTTTACCTTCCGTCACCTTTAGGTAAGGAAGGTATTGTCTTTGGTCAAAAATTTCGGTGGTGAGTTTTTAATGAATAAGCACGTTTTAAGGTCCCTAGAATACGATTTTACTATTTTTATGATGATGTATGTATGTATGTATGTATGTATGTATGTATGTATGTATGTATGTATGTATGTATGTATGTATGTATGTATGTATGTATGTATGTATGTATGTATGTATGTATGTATGTGTGTGTGTGTGCGTGCGCGCGTGCGTGCGTGCGTGCGTGTGTGTGTGTGTGTTTTTAATAAATAAGCACGTTTTAAGGTCCCTAGAATACGATTTTACTATTTTTACGATGATGTCTGTATGTATGTATGTGTGTGTGTGTGTGTTTGCGTGCGTGCGTGTGTGTGTGTAACAAAATTGTCGTCTGCGATAACTCTAAAACTACAATTCCAAAAATTATAATTCTTTCGTATTCCTCTTCGTTGCATCCATATGAAGAGCTGATTAGATTTTGGTTATAATTGGTCAACCGGAAGTACCCCCATTTGAAGATTTTAACAGTTTTTCTTGAAAAAACGATGGTAAATATCATTTTTTCACATTTAATGTTATTATAAATATTAAAGAACATTGTATTCTCTATACGATTTAACTGCATTTTATACTTCATATTAAATGGATATAGAGTTATAAAATTATAAAGAAATTAAATTTCATAAATTAGCTAGCTATGCTAGAAACAGCTACTATATTAATAAAATTCTGATTGAAAGATGTCAGTGTCAAGTGCAATTGACATATTCGTAATATAATTTTACTCGAAATATAGGATCTTTTTGTTCGAAACTTTCTGTATGGAATTTGTATAAAATGCATACATCTGTCGAAAGAAATTTAGAATCTTTTGCAAGGAACTTTCTGTAAATAAGTAAATAAGTAAATAAGTAAATAAGTAAATAAGTAAATAAGTAAATAAGTAAATAAGTAAATAAGTAAATAAGTAAATAAGTAAATAAGTAAATAAGTAAATAAGTAAATAAGTAAATAAGTAAATAAGTAAATAAGTAAATAAGTAAATAAGTAAATAAGTAAATAAGTAAATAAGTAAATAAGTAAATAAGTAAATAAGTAAATAAGTAAATAAGTAAATAAGTAAATAAGTAAATAAGTAAATAAGTAAATAAGTAAATAAGTAAATAAGTAAATAAGTAAATAAGTAAATAAGTAAATAAGTAAATAAGTAAATAAGTAAATAAGTAAATAAGTAAATAAGTAAATAAGTAAATAAGTAAATAAGTAAATAAGTAAATAAGTAAATAAGTAAATAAGTAAATAAGTAAATAAGTAAATAAGTAAATAAGTAAATAAGTAAATAAGTAAATAAGTAAATAAGTAAATAAGTAAATAAGTAAATAAGTAAATAAGTAAATAAGTAAATAAGTAAATAAGTAAATAAGTAAATAAGTAAATAAGTAAATAAGTAAATAAGTAAATAAGTAAATAAGTAAATAAGTAAATAAGTAAATAAGTAAATAAGTAAATAAGTAAATAAGTAAATAAGTAAATAAGTAAATAAGTAAATAAGTAAATAAGTAAATAAGTAAATAAGTAAATAAGTAAATAAGTAAATAAGTAAATAAGTAAATAAGTAAATAAGTAAATAAGTAAATAAGTAAATAAGTAAATAAGTAAATAAGTAAATAAGTAAATAAGTAAATAAGTAAATAAGTAAATAAGTAAATAAGTAAATAAGTAAATAAGTAAATAAGTAAATAAGTAAATAAGTAAATAAGTAAATAAGTAAATAAGTAAATAAGTAAATAAGTAAATAAGTAAATAAGTAAATAAGTAAATAAGTAAATAAGTAAATAAGTAAATAAGTAAATAAGTAAATAAGTAAATAAGTAAATAAGTAAATAAGTAAATAAGTAAATAAGTAAATAAGTAAATAAGTAAATAAGTAAATAAGTAAATAAGTAAATAAGTAAATAAGTAAATAAGTAAATAAGTAAATAAGTAAATAAGTAAATAAGTAAATAAGTAAATAAGTAAATAAGTAAATAAGTAAATAAGTAAATAAGTAAATAAGTAAATAAGTAAATAAGTAAATAAGTAAATAAGTAAATAAGTAAATAAGTAAATAAGTAAATAAGTAAATAAGTAAATAAGTAAATAAGTAAATAAGTAAATAAGTAAATAAGTAAATAAGTAAATAAGTAAATAAGTAAATAAGTAAATAAGTAAATAAGTAAATAAGTAAATAAGTAAATAAGTAAATAAGTAAATAAGTAAATAAGTAAATAAGTAAATAAGTAAATAAGTAAATAAGTAAATAAGTAAATAAGTAAATAAGTAAATAAGTAAATAAGTAAATAAGTAAATAAGTAAATAAGTAAATAAGTAAATAAGTAAATAAGTAAATAAGTAAATAAGTAAATAAGTAAATAAGTAAATAAGTAAATAAGTAAATAAGTAAATAAGTAAATAAGTAAATAAGTAAATAAGTAAATAAGTAAATAAGTAAATAAGTAAATAAGTAAATCAGTAAATCAGTAAATCAGTAAATAAGTAAATAAGTAAATCAGTAAATAAGTAAATAAGTAAATAAGTAAATAAGTAAATAAGTAAATAAGTAAATAAGTAAATCAGTAAATCAGTAAATAAGTAAATAAGTAAATCAGTAAATAAGTAAATAAGTAAATAAGTAAATAAGTAAATAAGTAAATAAGTAAATAAGTAAATAAGTAAATAAGTAAATAAGTAAATAAGTAAATAAGTAAATAAGTAAATAAGTAAATAAGTAAATAAGTAAATCAGTAAATCAGTAAATCAGTAAATAAGTAAATAAGTAAATAAGTAAATCAGTAAATAAGTAAATAAGTAAATCAGTAAATAAGTAAATCAGTAAATAAGTAAATAAGTAAATAAGTAAATCAGTAAATAAGTAAATAAGTAAATCAGTAAATAAGTAAATCAGTAAATAAGTAAATAAGTAAATAAGTAAATAAGTAAATAAGTAAATAAGTAAATCAGTAAATCAGTAAATAAGTAAATAAGTAAATAAGTAAATAAGTAAATAAGTAAATAAGTAAATCAGTAAATCAGTAAATAAGTAAATAAGTAAATCAGTAAATAAGTAAATAAGTAAATAAGTAAATAAGTAAATAAGTAAATAAGTAAATAAGTAAATAAGTAAATAAGTAAATAAGTAAATAAGTAAATAAGTAAATAAGTAAATAAGTAAATAAGTAAATCAGTAAATCAGTAAATCAGTAAATCAGTAAATAAGTAAATAAGTAAATAAGTAAATCAGTAAATAAGTAAATAAGTAAATCAGTAAATAAGTAAATCAGTAAATAAGTAAATAAGTAAATAAGTAAATAAGTAAATAAGTAAATAAGTAAATCAGTAAATCAGTAAATAAGTAAATAAGTAAATCAGTAAATAAGTAAATAAGTAAATAAGTAAATAAGTAAATAAGTAAATAAGTAAATAAGTAAATAAGTAAATAAGTAAATAAGTAAATAAGTAAATAAGTAAATCAGTAAATCAGTAAATCAGTAAATCAGTAAATAAGTAAATAAGTAAATAAGTAAATCAGTAAATAAGTAAATAAGTAAATCAGTAAATAAGTAAATCAGTAAATAAGTAAATAAGTAAATAAGTAAATCAGTAAATAAGTAAATCAGTAAATAAGTAAATAATTTAACAAGTTAACAAGTTAACAAGTTAACAAGTTAACAAGTTAACAAGTTAACAAGTTAACAAGTTAACAAGTTAATAAGTTAATAAGTTAATAAGTTAACAAGTTAACAAGTTAACAAGTTAACAAGTTAACAAGTTAATAAGTTAATAAGTTAATAAGTTAATAAGTTAATAAGTTAATAAGTTAATAAGTTAATAAGTTAATAAGTTAACAAGTTAACAAGTTAACAAGTTAACAAGTTAACAAGTTAATAAGTTAATAAGTTAATAAGTTAATAAGTTAATAAGTTAATAAGTTAATAAGTTAATAAGTTAATAAGTTAATAAGTTAATAAGTTAATAAGTTAATAAGTTAATAAGTTAATAAGTTAATAAGTTAATAAGTTAATAAGTTAATAAGTTAATAAGTTAATAAGTTAATAAGTTAATAAGTTAATAAGTTAATAAGTTAATAAGTTAATAAGTTAATAAGTTAATAAGTTAATAAGTTAATAAGTTAATAAGTTAATAAGTTAATAAGTTAATAAGTTAATAAGTTAATAAGTTAATAAGTTAATAAGTTAATAAGTTAATAAGTTAATAAGTTAATAAGTTAATAAGTTAATAAGTTAATAAGTTAATAAGTTAATAAGTTAATAAGTTAATAAGTTAATAAGTTAATAAGTTAATAAGTTAATAAGTTAATAAGTTAATAAGTTAATAAGTTAATAAGTTAATAAGTTAATAAGTTAATAAGTTAATAAGTTAATAAGTTAATAAGTTAATAAGTTAATAAGTTAATAAGTTAATAAGTTAATAAGTTAATAAGTTAATAAGTTAATAAGTTAATAAGTTAATAAGTTAATAAGTTAATAAGTTAATAAGTTAATAAGTTAATAAGTTAATAAGTTAATAAGTTAATAAGTTAATAAGTTAATAAGTTAATAAGTTAATAAGTTAATAAGTTAATAAGTTAATAAGTTAATAAGTTAATAAGTTAATAAGTTAATAAGTTAATAAGTTAATAAGTTAATAAGTTAATAAGTTAATAAGTTAATAAGTTAATAAGTTAATAAGTTAATAAGTTAATAAGTTAATAAGTTAATAAGTTAATAAGTTAATAAGTTAATAAGTTAATAAGTTAATAAGTTAATAAGTTAATAAGTTAATAAGTTAATAAGTTAATAAGTTAATAAGTTAATAAGTTAATAAGTTAATAAGTTAATAAGTTAATAAGTTAATAAGTTAATAAGTTAATAAGTTAATAAGTTAATAAGTTAATAAGTTAATAAGTTAATAAGTTAATAAGTTAATAAGTTAATAAGTTAATAAGTTAATAAGTTAATAAGTTAATAAGTTAATAAGTTAATAAGTTAATAAGTTAATAAGTTAATAAGTTAATAAGTTAATAAGTTAATAAGTTAATAAGTTAATAAGTTAATAAGTTAATAAGTTAATAAGTTAATAAGTTAATAAGTTAATAAGTTAATAAGTTAATAAGTTAATAAGTTAATAAGTTAATAAGTTAATAAGTTAATAAGTTAATAAGTTAATAAGTTAATAAGTTAATAAGTTAATAAGTTAATAAGTTAATAAGTTAATAAGTTAATAAGTTAATAAGTTAATAAGTTAATAAGTTAATAAGTTAATAAGTTAATAAGTTAATAAGTTAATAAGTTAATAAGTTAATAAGTTAATAAGTTAATAAGTTAATAAGTTAATAAGTTAATAAGTTAATAAGTTAATAAGTTAATAAGTTAATAAGTTAATAAGTTAATAAGTTAATAAGTTAATAAGTTAATAAGTTAATAAGTTAATAAGTTAATAAGTTAATAAGTTAATAAGTTAATAAGTTAATAAGTTAATAAGTTAATAAGTTAATAAGTTAATAAGTTAATAAGTTAATAAGTTAATAAGTTAATAAGTTAATAAGTTAATAAGTTAATAAGTTAATAAGTTAATAAGTTAATAAGTTAATAAGTTAATAAGTTAATAAGTTAATAAGTTAATAAGTTAATAAGTTAATAAGTTAATAAGTTAATAAGTTAATAAGTTAATAAGTTAATAAGTTAATAAGTTAATAAGTTAATAAGTTAATAAGTTAATAAGTTAATAAGTTAATAAGTTAATAAGTTAATAAGTTAATAAGTTAATAAGTTAATAAGTTAATAAGTTAATAAGTTAATAAGTTAATAAGTTAATAAGTTAATAAGTTAATAAGTTAATAAGTTAATAAGTTAATAAGTTAATAAGTTAATAAGTTAATAAGTTAATAAGTTAATAAGTTAATAAGTTAATAAGTTAATAAGTTAATAAGTTAATAAGTTAATAAGTTAATAAGTTAATAAGTTAATAAGTTAATAAGTTAATAAGTTAATAAGTTAATAAGTTAATAAGTTAATAAGTTAATAAGTTAATAAGTTAATAAGTTAATAAGTTAATAAGTTAATAAGTTAATAAGTTAATAAGTTAATAAGTTAATAAGTTAATAAGTTAATAAGTTAATAAGTTAATAAGTTAATAAGTTAATAAGTTAATAAGTTAATAAGTTAATAAGTTAATAAGTTAATAAGTTAATAAGTTAATAAGTTAATAAGTTAATAAGTTAATAAGTTAATAAGTTAATAAGTTAATAAGTTAATAAGTTAATAAGTTAATAAGTTAATAAGTTAATAAGTTAATAAGTTAATAAGTTAATAAGTTAATAAGTTAATAAGTTAATAAGTTAATAAGTTAATAAGTTAATAAGTTAATAAGTTAATAAGTTAATAAGTTAATAAGTTAATAAGTTAATAAGTTAATAAGTTAATAAGTTAATAAGTTAATAAGTTAATAAGTTAATAAGTTAATAAGTTAATAAGTTAATAAGTTAATAAGTTAATAAGTTAATAAGTTAATAAGTTAATAAGTTAATAAGTTAATAAGTTAATAAGTTAATAAGTTAATAAGTTAATAAGTTAATAAGTTAATAAGTTAATAAGTTAATAAGTTAATAAGTTAATAAGTTAATAAGTTAATAAGTTAATAAGTTAATAAGTTAATAAGTTAATAAGTTAATAAGTTAATAAGTTAATAAGTTAATAAGTTAATAAGTTAATAAGTTAATAAGTTAATAAGTTAATAAGTTAATAAGTTAATAAGTTAATAAGTTAATAAGTTAATAAGTTAATAAGTTAATAAGTTAATAAGTTAATAAGTTAATAAGTTAATAAGTTAATAAGTTAATAAGTTAATAAGTTAATAAGTTAATAAGTTAATAAGTTAATAAGTTAATAAGTTAATAAGTTAATAAGTTAATAAGTTAATAAGTTAATAAGTTAATAAGTTAATAAGTTAATAAGTTAATAAGTTAATAAGTTAATAAGTTAATAAGTTAATAAGTTAATAAGTTAATAAGTTAATAAGTTAATAAGTTAATAAGTTAATAAGTTAATAAGTTAATAAGTTAATAAGTTAATAAGTTAATAAGTTAATAAGTTAATAAGTTAATAAGTTAATAAGTTAATAAGTTAATAAGTTAATAAGTTAATAAGTTAATAAGTTAATAAGTTAATAAGTTAATAAGTTAATAAGTTAATAAGTTAATAAGTTAATAAGTTAATAAGTTAATAAGTTAATAAGTTAATAAGTTAATAAGTTAATAAGTTAATAAGTTAATAAGTTAATAAGTTAATAAGTTAATAAGTTAATAAGTTAATAAGTTAATAAGTTAATAAGTTAATAAGTTAATAAGTTAATAAGTTAATAAGTTAATAAGTTAATAAGTTAATAAGTTAATAAGTTAATAAGTTAATAAGTTAATAAGTTAATAAGTTAATAAGTTAATAAGTTAATAAGTTAATAAGTTAATAAGTTAATAAGTTAATAAGTTAATAAGTTAATAAGTTAATAAGTTAATAAGTTAATAAGTTAATAAGTTAATAAGTTAATAAGTTAATAAGTTAATAAGTTAATAAGTTAATAAGTTAATAAGTTAATAAGTTAATAAGTTAATAAGTTAATAAGTTAATAAGTTAATAAGTTAATAAGTTAATAAGTTAATAAGTTAATAAGTTAATAAGTTAATAAGTTAATAAGTTAATAAGTTAATAAGTTAATAAGTTAATAAGTTAATAAGTTAATAAGTTAATAAGTTAATAAGTTAATAAGTTAATAAGTTAATAAGTTAATAAGTTAATAAGTTAATAAGTTAATAAGTTAATAAGTTAATAAGTTAATAAGTTAATAAGTTAATAAGTTAATAAGTTAATAAGTTAATAAGTTAATAAGTTAATAAGTTAATAAGTTAATAAGTTAATAAGTTAATAAGTTAATAAGTTAATAAGTTAATAAGTTAATAAGTTAATAAGTTAATAAGTTAATAAGTTAATAAGTTAATAAGTTAATAAGTTAATAAGTTAATAAGTTAATAAGTTAATAAGTTAATAAGTTAATAAGTTAATAAGTTAATAAGTTAATAAGTTAATAAGTTAATAAGTTAATAAGTTAATAAGTTAATAAGTTAATAAGTTAATAAGTTAATAAGTTAATAAGTTAATAAGTTAATAAGTTAATAAGTTAATAAGTTAATAAGTTAATAAGTTAATAAGTTAATAAGTTAATAAGTTAATAAGTTAATAAGTTAATAAGTTAATAAGTTAATAAGTTAATAAGTTAATAAGTTAATAAGTTAATAAGTTAATAAGTTAATAAGTTAATAAGTTAATAAGTTAATAAGTTAATAAGTTAATAAGTTAATAAGTTAATAAGTTAATAAGTTAATAAGTTAATAAGTTAATAAGTTAATAAGTTAATAAGTTAATAAGTTAATAAGTTAATAAGTTAATAAGTTAATAAGTTAATAAGTTAATAAGTTAATAAGTTAATAAGTTAATAAGTTAATAAGTTAATAAGTTAATAAGTTAATAAGTTAATAAGTTAATAAGTTAATAAGTTAATAAGTTAATAAGTTAATAAGTTAATAAGTTAATAAGTTAATAAGTTAATAAGTTAATAAGTTAATAAGTTAATAAGTTAATAAGTTAATAAGTTAATAAGTTAATAAGTTAATAAGTTAATAAGTTAATAAGTTAATAAGTTAATAAGTTAATAAGTTAATAAGTTAATAAGTTAATAAGTTAATAAGTTAATAAGTTAATAAGTTAATAAGTTAATAAGTTAATAAGTTAATAAGTTAATAAGTTAATAAGTTAATAAGTTAATAAGTTAATAAGTTAATAAGTTAATAAGTTAATAAGTTAATAAGTTAATAAGTTAATAAGTTAATAAGTTAATAAGTTAATAAGTTAATAAGTTAATAAGTTAATAAGTTAATAAGTTAATAAGTTAATAAGTTAATAAGTTAATAAGTTAATAAGTTAATAAGTTAATAAGTTAATAAGTTAATAAGTTAATAAGTTAATAAGTTAATAAGTTAATAAGTTAATAAGTTAATAAGTTAATAAGTTAATAAGTTAATAAGTTAATAAGTTAATAAGTTAATAAGTTAATAAGTTAATAAGTTAATAAGTTAATAAGTTAATAAGTTAATAAGTTAATAAGTTAATAAGTTAATAAGTTAATAAGTTAATAAGTTAATAAGTTAATAAGTTAATAAGTTAATAAGTTAATAAGTTAATAAGTTAATAAGTTAATAAGTTAATAAGTTAATAAGTTAATAAGTTAATAAGTTAATAAGTTAATAAGTTAATAAGTTAATAAGTTAATAAGTTAATAAGTTAATAAGTTAATAAGTTAATAAGTTAATAAGTTAATAAGTTAATAAGTTAATAAGTTAATAAGTTAATAAGTTAATAAGTTAATAAGTTAATAAGTTAATAAGTTAATAAGTTAATAAGTTAATAAGTTAATAAGTTAATAAGTTAATAAGTTAATAAGTTAATAAGTTAATAAGTTAATAAGTTAATAAGTTAATAAGTTAATAAGTTAATAAGTTAATAAGTTAATAAGTTAATAAGTTAATAAGTTAATAAGTTAATAAGTTAATAAGTTAATAAGTTAATAAGTTAATAAGTTAATAAGTTAATAAGTTAATAAGTTAATAAGTTAATAAGTTAATAGGTTAATAGGTTAATAGGTTAATAAGTTAATAAGTTAATAGGTTAATAAGTTAATGAGTTAATGAGTTAATGAGTTAATGAGTTAATAAGTTAACAAGTTAACAAGTTAACAAGTAAATAAGTAAATAAGTAAATAAATAAATAAGTAAGTAAGTAAGTAAATAAGTAAAAAAGTAAATAAATAAATAAATAAATGAATAAATAAAATAATAAATAAATGAGTAAATATATAAATAAGTAAATAAAAAAATAAATAAATAAATAAGTAAATAAATAATTAAAAATTAAATAAATGAATGTATGAATGAATGAATGAAGGATGAATGAATGAATGGATGAATGAAAGAAGGACGAATAAATGAATGAACGAAAGACGAATGAGCGAATGAATGAATGAAAAATGAATGAATGAATGATGAATGAATGAATGAGTGGATGAACGAATGAATGAAGACGAATGAATCAACGAGTGAAGAATGAATGAATGAATGAATGAATGAAGGACGAATGAAAGATGAATGAATGAAGGACGAATAAATGAATGAATGAATGAATGAGGGAATGAATGAATGAATGAAAAAAGATCGAATGAACGATGAATGAGTGGATGAATGAATGAATGAAGAACGAATGAATCAACGAGCGAATGAAGGAATGAATGAATGTATGAATGATTAAACGAAGAATGAATGAATGAATAAACGAATGAAGAATGAGTGAATGAAGGACGAATGAAAGATGAATGAATGAAGGACGAATAAATGAATGAATGAATGAATGAATGAGGGAATGAATGAATGAAGGAACAAAGATCGAATGAACGAATGAATGAGTGGATGAATAAATGAATGAAGAACGAATGAATCAACGAGTGAAGAATGAATGAATGAATGAATGAAGAATGGACGAATGATGAATGAATGAAGGATAAATAAATAAATAAATAAAGGACGAATGAATGAGGGAATGAATGAATGAATGAATGAAAAATGAATGAATGAGTGGATGAATGAATGAGTGGATGATCGAATGAATGAAGAACGAATGAATCAACGAGTGAAGAATGAATGAATGAATGAATGATTGAATGAATGAATGAAGAATGAATGAATAAGGACGAATGAATAAGGACGAATGAATGAAGGATGAATAAATGAATGAATGAATGAATGAGGGAATGAATGAATGAATGAATGAATGAGTGGACGAAGGAATGAATGAAGGACGAATGAATCAACGTGTGAATGAAGGATGAATGAATGTATGAATGATTAAACGAAGAATGAATGAATGAATGAATGTATAAACGATGATGAACGAATGAGGGAATGAATGAATGAATTAATAAACGAATGAATAAACGAATGAGGGAATGAATGAATGAATGAATGGATGAATGAATGAGGGAATGAATCATGAATGAATCAACGAGTGAAAAAATGAATGAATGAATGAATAAATGAACGAATGAATGATTGATTGAATGAATGAATGAATAAATAAATAATAAATAAATAAATAAATAAATAAATAAATAAATAAATAAATAAATAAATAAATAAATAAATAAATAAATAAGTAAATAAATAAATAAGTAAATAAATAAATAAGTAAATAAATAAATAAGTATATAAATAAATAAATAATTGAATAAATAAATAAATAAGTATATAAATAAATAAATTCAATGAACAATGCATCGTACATGGAATGGAGTTAACGCTAAATCGTGAATAGAACACGTGAATGTGAAAATTATTATTTGCATTCACTACATTTTTTAAGTCTATCTAAAGTCTATTGATATCGGTCCCAGAGCGAGGAAATGCAAAAATCAGTTTTGCATCTAATAGAACTAGTTTTTTTCCAATATTTCAGCCCCTAATTCATCCCAAATAAACCATGGTTAATAAAATTCTTGCCGGCTCTAAAAAGTAAAGGATCTTATAGTAAGCGTCGATGGGAGCCAACACGGAGTGAAACTTCGTGATTGGTTGATGACGGGTTCCCAGTGTCAGGGGCGTAATCTACGTGGGTGCACGGACGCACATGCACCTACATAAAGTAAAAGTGTGGGTGCGCAGCACCCACAATAATTTTGCCCTGATAATAACTTATAATAATAATAATAATAATTTATTTTATTGTAAGAAAACAGTTACATAAATAATACATTAAAATAAAATATTAACATAAAATTAAGAAAAATTCTATAGCAAAAGTGACATTGTCAGTCTTAAATATTAAAAAAAAAAATTTTAAATTTATATTTCTTTTGCGATTTTACAGTTACCAATAAATTTTTATTTACATCTTTATTTTTTCTGATAAAATTTACGAATTAATTAGAATACATTTAATAATTGAATTATAATTATGATGCGAGATGCGAGCATATAAGCAATAACTACAGACACGCAGAAAATCTGAAAATACTATATTGCATTAAATTAATATATTATATTACTGAGTAATAGCTATCTGGCGAGCTGTGCGGCGTGAGCGTGTAGCATGTAGCCTAGGCAGCAGCTATTGGGTTCTCCCCACCACTCAACCGAGGCCGAGAAATTCTCAACATCTCCTATTATTTCGATGCTTTTACCTTGCTATTTTGCACTTGCAAGATTATATTTTTTATGTTTATATAATTCAAAAGAACTAACAATGAAAATATTAGATGCAAAAGTAATCATTGTAATGATTTATTTATTTATTTCACTTTTTTCTTAACAGTTCAATTAAATTATTCCCATTATTGTAAGTAGTTCGTACTGTTGTTTTGTCTCTTGGTTGTTGGTATTTGTACATTTCTACAATACATGATTTATTAACAGCAATACATTGTTTAATTGTTTATAAATATTTAATTTAAATAATTGTGACAAGTAACAGTAGGTACAGTTAAAATAGAAATAAATAATAGTTCAAATTTATGAAAACATAAAAAAATAACAACAGTAACAATAAATAGTAATTATTAAATCGTTTTATCAAAAACTAATTGAAAATAATACAAATATACTTGTTTGAAGCAAGCATTTTCTGTTGTAAGCGCTTACGTACGCTCCACTCAGAACGAGAGCGGCCAAGTCATCGCTTGGCTCATCTGCATCTGCAGTAGTGTAGAACGTAGAGGGGATAAAATCGTTCCGTCTCACTCGCACTTATGTATTGCCCTATTATTGTCCATGAGGATAGTATAATTTGGCCTCTTTGTGTAAATTCGCGTGAAAATAACAGTATTTGCATGGTTATTTGGCATATTATAGTAACAATAATTGCTTGTGAGTTCAAATATTGTAGATTTGTATTACTTCAATACATTTTAAGTGAAAAATAAAATTATAAAATTTTACAAATGTTTTGAATTTAAGAGGTTGCCTCATCTGACGCACCGCCACTGGAACTGTACTAAACCAATATTAATAAAACTTGAAAGGGATGGTGATGAAGGTTAGTCAAAATAGTTTAGCTGCCAGTTCATAGCTGACGCTGTTAATTGGCGCCACAGAAAATCTTTATAGCAACACTTTTTTATACAATTGACCTTTTTGTTCACGATTTATCTTGAGCAATTACTTTGTTGTCAAATTGGGAAGTATTGCTTTAAATGAAGGACACAATGTTGATTTTTTAATCATGGTATTTATATTAAAACTAGATTCTGAAATTGTATGATTGGGAGAAACTGTCAAAGTTTCGTTTTTAAAATATTTAAGTTTTGAATACCCTTAACCTCGTTTAATACCTACGCCACACATCTACTCTGTTCCAAATTTTTGTTACTTCCGGAATCCCATTTTCATGTAAATGAATGCACAAAATAACGAAACAGCAAAAATAAACTGTATAACTCGCCATATATAAATCACTTGTGTTAGTGTGAAAGTAAAAGAAATGTTGAATTGAAAGACGTAGGCTGTCATTAACAACTTGGACTATAATATATTGCGGGTGACCTGGAAATACCACCTATATGCCATGTTTAGCGAAAATAAACTATTAGTAGATATGGATTTTGCGTCACTAGCAATTTAAATTTTCCTGTACTAGAAATATTTTATCTTGCATTTTTAGTAAACTGAATTATTTGAGCTGCATGTCTTTACCTCATATCAAATAGGCGTTATTGTATGCGCGATTCAATTTGAGCGGACTCTATCTGGTGACCAAACATCGCCCTAATTTTATGACGTCACAACGAGTATAGTATCTAAAATTCTGTAAGAAGTAACATTAGAATTTAAGACGAGATTTTAAAAATTCAGCAAGTATTTAAATTTATATTTATTTGTGATGATTGTGAACACTTGCTTGTTAAAATAATGACGTAAATTTACTATAAATACGTTAAAAACAACATGAATGCAATATTAGATCGTTTAAGGATTAATTTTATATTGTAAATATTGTAGAAATATAGAATTTTCACCAAAACCAACGAAATCACAAGTGTACTGTTGTGTTCCGAAAAGTTATTCGTAAAAATCGAGGAATCCCACCCTTCGTTTTCACACATTTCCAAAAAGTTAATAAATATGGCATCGAAGAAATGATTGAGACGCGTAGAATGGTAAATTAAACTGTTAACGAGTTACAAATTCAATGTTTGTATATTTGTTCCTTACATTTTTGTAACGAGCATATGCTGGTGGGTCTAAAATAATATAAATATATTCAATTATTTTATTATGTATTTATATTTAGGTTTTATATTAGGTTAATTTCCCGCTGTACACGAAGAAGATGCTTTTTATTACTAGCTAGAATTTATCAATTTTCAAGTAATTTCGTACGGATATTTATTTACGCCGCTGGTTTGTGGGCATAATCCAAAGAGAAGTGTTTAATTTTTGTCATCTGATTGTGTTTCACCAACACTTCTTCATCCTCATAAAAATTTTTGCTACACGGAGAAACATTTAAATAATTTAACTCGTCCTTTATTAACAGTCTCGTTGCTAGTAAACTATTAATTCATTAAATATATGTATTAAAACAGCAATAAACACACAAACTTTAATGTAGAAGTGAACGACAATTTGAAAACATACTCGTTGTGACGTCACGTCACGTGATAAAAGTTGCGGGAAAATTTAATTTGAATCGCCTATAACACGACGAGGAGAGTAGAGGTAAGATTCTGATGCTGGTGGACTAAATGGTTTACCGAACTATGACACTTTGACTAACTAGTGGTCGATGATTAAACGACCACTACTTGATTAAGGAGGCACACTTGCACTTGGTTATTGATGGATGAATAGTTATATTATGGGCACGGAGTCCGTGCCACGGATTCTTTGATATTTTATACTAATTTTGATTTACACATATTGTATTTATTATTATTATTTACATTAAAACGTATTATTTTTAATTAACCTGAACATAACTAAACAAATAAACTAAATTGTTACATGTTAATGTTACCGACTATATGTCTTTCCGACATGAGTCTCAAACATCGACTAACTGAAAACCTAAAAGCGTAATCATTTTCGTGAGAGGATATCTTAAACGTACAGGGTGAAGGGTATCATATGGCATCTATAGTCTATAGTGCCCTGGGCCCTGGGTCTCGGGAACGTATGCTTAATCATTTTAAGAGTTAATTGTCAACAAATAAGTGTAAAGACTGAGACAACGATGGGATACCAATTACCCTTGATATAGTGTGACAAGACAGAACCCATGCGCTATACCCTATCATAATTTAAGAAATTCTAAATTTGAAATTTAAATTAAGTAGTTAACTAGTTAAAATATTTGTTCCTGAAACTTTAATTTAGAAAAGTTTATTTGTTACAATCGCCAAGTCACCCGAGATATGTAGTTTTCTTATTATTAAAATATTAAATTGATTATTATCAATGCATATTACCTTATTACTAATTATTGACTATAAAATATATTTTAAACATATTTATATATTTTAGTAAGTAGTGTTGAAAAAGATCAATATAATATAGTATGGTATTATGAAAATAACTTATTAGGTCTCATTTTTTACTTCCTTGTACATAGTAAAGGAAGTATTGTAATCGCCAAAAAATTTCGGTTTTCAGATTTCAACCGAAATATCCATTTTGACTAATTTCGTCGTGACGTTTGTACGTACGTATCTCGCATAACTCATAACGGTAAGCCATAGAAAGTTGAAATTGGGTATTTAGGACTGCTATAACACCTAGTTGTGCATGTCCCTTTTGGGCATTACATAATTCCAGAAGTGGTACTTTACTTGAAGCCTATAATAAATTTTAATGAAAAACTATTTTAAAATATAATCCAAAACTTTTCAGAGTTGGTATATAAGACTTTTATGTCAATGGAAATAACAGTCGATTTTGGTTAAAATAGGCTAATAAAATGGTTTTATTTTGATTTCAGAAATAAATGCTTCAAATAAGAGTTTTAGAGAATTAAATTCTGAGTGTAGCACATCAAGTATTATTAAATTAGCCCTTTATATATACTACTACAGTGTGTTCAAAAAAATTCCTAACTCGGAGTAGGCTTTGAACAAAGAAACGTATGTCAATTCAAAAATATTTAAATAATGTCAATTTGAGATATTGTCAAAAATATTATCTAAAGAAATCAAGGCTTTTCTTCTTAAATCTTATTTTAGAAATAGAAACAAATTAGAAAACGGCGAATGTTAATATACTGTATCCTTCTTTATTGTCTTTTCTCCTTAAAATTATATTTTAAGATCAATTTTGTATTAAATAATTATCAGAAATACGTTTCACTGGTCATAGCCTATTCCGAGTAGGACACTGTACTATAATTTGATGTCTATTAATAAAACGCAATAAAACAAAAGCCCAGGCGGGCTGTTTTTACTTCCTTGTACCAAGTAAAGGAAGTATTGTAATCGCGAAAAATTTCGGTTTTGAGATTTCAACGGAAATATCCATTTTGACCATCCCTGAATCCATTTTGACTAATTTCGTCGTGACGTCTGTACGTACGTACGTACGTACGTACGTGCGTATGTATCTCGCATAACTCAAAAACGGTAAGCCGTAGAAAGTTGAAATTTTGTATTTAGGACTGCTATAACATCTAGTTGTGCACCTCCCTTTTTGGTCATTACATAATTTCTAGAAATGGTACTTTATTTGAAGCCTATAATAGATTTTAATGAAAAACTATCTTAAAATATAATCTAACACTTCTCAAATTTAGTATATAAGACTTTTATGTCAATTGGAATAACATAGTAGATTTTGGTTAAAACAGGCTAACCGGAAGTGGCATATTACCTGAAGGTGTTAACAGTTTTTCTTCAATAAAATGGTTTCATTTTGATTTTAGAAATAAATGCTTCAAATAAAAATTTTAGAGAATTAAATTCTGTGTCTAGCACATCAAGTACTATTAAATTAGCCCTTTGTATAAGCGAGATATGTATATTTAAAACTTATATAATTTTTGGTTTTTGTAATGAAGCTTGCTATGGATTAGGACAAAAAATAACAAAAAAATAAAAAATAGATGCTAATGTCAAATTACGTCAAATATGTGCAATTATATACTTGGGTCTATACTTCATATTGGTCTTGTGTAAGTTGTGTACAAGGAAGTCGTGTGGTGTCCACATCAGATTTTTTTATGTATAACCCGGGTTTTTTCAACCCTTGGTCTACCCCTCGTGATGATGCTGCTTCGGAGTTTCGGGTGCCATTCTGTAACTGGCTGTGAGGACTAAGGATTGCGGGAATCTAGTCGGAGTTCCAGTATATTGTTTTAAAGCAGTGAAAATGTATTAAGCTTTGATTAGGTTTATTAACACACTGTACAAACAAATAAATTTGAAATAACGGGATAGTAAAATTTGGAAGTGTATTTTACTTTTTACCCGTCGATCTACTTGTATCGGTGAATACTGAGTTTGCTGTTCCAGAGTTATGGCAACACGATTACAAAGACAAATCGCTTTGCTTACGCTCGTCTTCAGGCTTGTAACTGGGTTGATACACGAGACAGAATTGCTTCTAAGTTAGGCTGATAAGCTAACCGTAGCATACAATTACAATAAAAAATAAATTAACTTATTTCATCGTGGGGGGCACGCACCAGGCAGTTGTCAAGCAATGTAACAAAACTGTTCCATGTGGTTTTCTTGGAGTAATGAGGGGGATTTCTTGACGATATCGTCCTCAGTGATGACAAGGAGGGATGGATGCGGCCTGTATCCTGAAGTGGTGTCGTTTAACAGAGGTTGGTTGCCACCATGTGAGTCTGTTGTGTTTACTCAACAAATTTCACCAATCGACACCCTGTAATTAAAATACACCCCACCTATTTTCACCCCCACCCTTTGGCTAAACTTAAGAAAATCTGTTAGAATAAGTCAGTATATCAGTGGCGGTGCGTCAGATGAGGCAGGTGAGGCCAGGCCTCACCTCTTAAATTCAAAACATTTGTAAAATTTATTAATTTTATTTTTCATTTAAAATGTATTGAAGTAATACAAATCTACAATATTTGAACTCATAAACAATCATTGTTACTATAATATGCCAAATAACCATGCAAATAGTGTTATTTTCACGCGAATTTACACAAAGAGGCCAAATTATACTGTCCTCATGGACAATAATATGGCAATACATATGTGCGAGTGAGACGGAACGATTTTACCCTCTCTACGCTCTACATCTACACTACTGTAGATGAACCAAGCGTTGACTTGGCCTCTCTCGTTCCGAGCAGAGCGCACGTAAGCATTTACAACAGAAAATGCTTGTTTCAAACAAGTATATTTGTATTATTTTCAATTAGTTTTTGTAAAAACGGTTTAATAATTACTATTTATTGTTACTGTTGTTATTTTTTTATGTTTTCATAAATTTGAAACTATTATTTATTTCTATTTTAATTGTACCTACTGATACTTGTCACAGTTATTTAAATTAAATATTTATAAACAATTAAACAATAATAAATCATGTATTGTAGAAATACACAAATACCAACAACCAAGAGACAAAACAACAGTACGAACTATTTACAATAATGGGAATAATCTAATTGAACTGTTAAGAAAAAAGTTAAATAAATAAATAAATCATTACAATGATTACTTTTGCATCTAATATTTTCATTATTAGTTCTTTTGAATTATATAAATATAAAAAATATCTTTCAAGCGCAAAATAGCAAGATAAAAGCATCGGAATAATAAGTGAGGTTGAGAATTCTTGGCCTCGGTTGAGTGGTGGGGAGAACCTACTAGCTGCTGCTTGGGCTTTACGCTACCCACTACACGCTCACGCCGCACAGCTAGCTATTACTCAGTAATATAATATATTAATTTATTGCAATATTGTATTTTTATATTTTCTGTTTCTATAGTTATTGCTTATACGCTCACATCTCGCATCATAATTATAATTCAATTACTAAATGTCTTCTAATGAATTCGTAAATTTTATTAGAAAAAATAAAGATGCAAATAAAAATTTATTGGTAGCTTTAAAATCGCAAAATAAATATAAATTAAAAAATATTTTTTAATATTTAAGACTGACAATGTTACTTTTTCTTAATTTTATGTTAATATTTTATTTAAATGTATTATTTATGTAACTGTTTTCTTACAATAAAATAAATTATTAGTTTTTTACTTTTAACCGGTTTTATTTTTTAAGAATTTGTTAAATTTGTTTTATTGTGAAAAACTCTATATTATCTTACTTTGCGTTAAAACACGTTTGACCTTGAAATTTTTTAAATAATCGCCTGCGGCGCATTTTTTTCTCAAATTTTAAATCCATCGATATGTCCCGTATTGTGATATTTTAAATCTGGCCTCACCTCACTCTAAATTTACGCACCGCCACTGCAGTATATAGTCAGTACTCAACAAGTACTCAACAAACATACATACAGTGAGCAACAGCCACACATTTTGTACAAATACACAACAAATAAATAAATCAATCACCACATCATTCTTTTTATTTCAACGAACACCACCACGTCGTTGTGTCTAAGAGGATATCTCTCTAGACTTAAGCAAGTGTAACAATTACACCGTCACAGAGTCTAATGCATGTTTTTAACAAGAAACTACTTACAGTACCTAACCCAGTTTTCCCAAGCGCTCTCTTGTGGGTCGGCGTACGGCTTTTCCTGGCCAAGCTGTGTGAAAAACCGCTGCAGAGGGCGTAACCCGCTGTGTCACAACAGTTTAAATAAATTTATCACCGCAATAAGGGTCGCTCATAGATACTCGGCCGCCCACGTGCGAAGTTTATTTTGCCGCCCCTTTTAAACCCCCCCCTCCTCCACCCATTTCCCCAACTTTTAGTTTTAGGGAAAGGAAATTAAAATGTACTAGACAGGATGAGTATTAAATAAATTTATTAACCAATAAAAACTAAACAATTTTTTCATAAAGACATTTTCATGAAAACGATTTTTATGGTATAAAGTAAGTTTGGCGCGCCTTTTGATGAGCAAATTCTGTAATGACACCATGCATTCAGACCCTCTAATCTTTCGTGTTCAATAGAAATTATTGATAAATTACTAAGGCAGTTTTGTTTTCTTATCAGACATTGCAAAAATATGGGAAGCCTCCTGTATCGAACAATTTTATTTTCAAAGGGTTGACAAAAATACACGGTTTTTGTTTCACTACGTTTCGCTATAATAGCATTGTCAGATCTACAGTGACTTTTAAAATTAAACTAGCTGATATATATATATATATATATATATATATATATATATATATATATATATATATATATATATATATACACTTATAAATGGTATGTTATTGAGCCCAGTATATTATCGGGTCGCTGTTGATCCCAGCATTTCTATATGAGATAGAAGAGTATATCTTATATCATTTTCTATATCTTTTCAACATAAGTCAAGACATTTGTAGAGGGGAAACAATTTCTGATGAATAAAGTTTTTAGATACTCTGTTAAGCCCAATTATATAAACAGTACGCTATTGAGCCCAACTGTATATTGAATATATTAAGTATACTCTATGAGGCCCGACATTGTTGCCACCAAATTATATTGCACTATTGCAGGGAGTACCTTAGTAGGGATCAACAACGTTACGTATCAGTGGTGTTTTACATCTTGTGATATTAAGTTGTATAGTATGCATGAAATGTTTAAAATGGGAAAAAGTCGTACTGAAAGAATTCTTTCAATGGCAATTGAAGGAAGTAATTAATACTATCATAAATGATAAAATATATATTTTATTATCTTACATTAGGAATGATTTGTAGTTTACATAACATAACTTGAGAAAATTTCAAAGATTTTACAGTAATGTTTTATTCTATTTCTCACAGAAGAGAAGGAGCAATTGATTCAAAATATTTTTATTGTCCTTACATCCTATCTTGATTTATTGTAAAGTAAAGCGTATTTTTCCAAAAGAGAAATTAATTACTCCTTATTCAGTTCGATTTTTTAAATTTTAAATCTGAATTTACAATTTAAAGTTGTCAAAATCAAAGTTATTTATATTATTTTTGTCAGAACAAGTGCGTATTCGAATATTGTGGATTACGTAAACTTTCCCAGTTTGACCGGAACAGTCCCAGTTAAAGTCCCGCTCGGAAGATTAAAATTTGACCATCTTCTGCGTTTGCTTACGTTATGTTACGTTATTTTATGTTTCTTACGAAAAGTATAAAATTTTATTTAGGTTGATATTCTTATTATAATTATCTCTAAGAATGCAATTTTCGAAGCTGATTTTTTACAAATTTTTGATGTATTAATTTATCATTACACACATTACAGTCACTTAAAGTTTAACATTTGTGCGTCCTTTTAATTATAATTTATATCATTCGAAAAATAAAATGTGTACAATTTCCAAAACATAAAATAAATTCTGTTAATGGCAGGTGAATTACAACACAAAATGCAATAACATGGAGAATTGTACGGAATCTTGTTCAGATTTTCCTGTAGGATTATCTGATAATTATATGCCTAATTATATAACTCAAATTTCAGTGAGTTTAGAATTGATTGATTTACAAAGAATATAAAAAAATCTGATGTGGCCAGCACATTACCTTCCGTCAGTTCTATGTATTTTGTATAAATGTCATACAGAAAGTTCCTTGCAAAAGATTATATTTCTTGTACATTACCTTAAGACCGAGGGGTCCGTCACTCAAGAAATCCTTGTACACTTACATAAAAATCCGATTGAAAATCCTGAAAATCTTTATCTTAATACTGCAATCAACATTACAATCCCAAAAATCATTACAATCTTTATAAAAAAATTTAAAATCTTGGAAATTTTACTTGCAATCTCATATTCTTAGACAAGTCTATGCAAGTTCATGGTAACTATCTCAAGAAATCTTTGTACACTTATACATAAATCCGATTGAAAATCCTGAAAATCTTTCTTTAATACTGCAATCTTTGTAATCAACAATCCCCAAAACAATCTTGTAAAATCCCAGAAATCTTTCCAATCAATATTATAATCCCAAAAATCATTACTATCTTTGTAAAATCCCAGAAATCTTGGAAATCTTGTTTGCAATCTTATATTCTTAGATAAGTCTATGCAATTTCATAGCTACTAATTCAAGAAATCTTTGTACACTTACATAAAAATCTGATTGAAAATCTTTGACAATCTAATAAAATCCCTATAAATCATCTTGAATCTAGTAAATCTTCAAAGATTTACAATCTTTGTACACTTAAACGTCGAGTGACGAACCCCTCGCTTAAGGCAGTTTTATGTATTTTGTACTAATTCCATACAGAAAGTTTCTAACAAAAGATCCTATATTTCCAGTAAAATTATAACAAACATACTGTCAACTGCACTTGACACTGACACCTTTCAATTAGAATTTTCTTAATGTATCGCAGCTGTTATAGCAAAGCTGACTAATATATATGATATTTAATTTCTTTATAATTTTTTAACTCTATATCCATTTAATATGAAGTATAAAATGCATTCAAATCGTATAGAGAATAAATAATTCTTTAATATTTATAATAACATTAAATGTGAAAAAATGATATTTAACATCGTTTTTTCAAGAAAAACTGTTAAAATCTTCAAATGAGGGTACTTCCGGTTGACCAATTATAACCAAAATCTAATCAGCTCTTCACATGGATGTAACGAAGAGGAATACAAAAGAATTATAATTTTTGGAATTGTAGTATTAGAGTTATCGCATTAGAAAATTTTGTCACACACAGACACACACACACACACACACACACATACATACACACACACACACACATACAGACATCATCGTAAAAATAGTAAAATCGTATTCTAGGGACCCTAAAACGTGCTTATTCGTCAAAAACTCACCACCGAATTTTTTGACCAAAGACAATACCTTCCTTACCTAAAGGTGACGGAAGGTAAAAACAAAATTCTGAATTGTCTGATTTTAAAAAGAAACAAAACGACAAGCTCAATAATATTTTTATTTTATTTATTATTCTTATTTTAATATTATTAGGGTTTTTAATGAGAAAGCATAATTTGAAGTTTTAAATCATGTAGTTTAAAACAAAATTTCTTAAAGGTGATGGCATCGTTCTCTATGTACCGATGCAACCGATTTCTGAAGCTCCTCGCTATACGTTCCAACATTTGGGCTATTTCCTGTCGAATAAGATTCTTCAGCTGAAGCAGGGTAGTAGGACGGTTTTTGTAAACCTCTCTATAAAAAACCACATGGCGTTAGAGTTATGAGGGCAATCAGGTTCGATCTAGTGCCATATGATTTTTTTATGGGGATATCTCGAGGCAGACGTTTACAAACACCGTTCTACAACCCAGCTTCAGCCGCAGAATCTTTTTCACCAGCAAATAGCCCGAATATTGGAACGTGTAGAGAAGAGCTTCCAGAAATCGGTAACGTCGGTTCATTGAGAACGGTGCCCACCACCTTCAAGTTTTTTTGTTTAAAACTGCTTGATTTAAAACTTCCAATTATGTTCTTTTATTATCCAAAAATAAATTTTCTCTATCAGCAATATTTATTTTATTCGCCTTCAAAAAAAGGAAGTTTCTAGGCCCCAGTCTGTATAAATAAATTTGTAAATTTTCAAAGCATATTATTTATAATAAAATCTTCAATTTTTTATAAGGGAAAATCAGTCGAAGAAATAAATTTATCGGATTCTGTGGGTTCGAAAAGCGACGAGTTCGATTTAATAAACAATATAAAGAAAAATGCAGTTACACAGGGAAAAAAGAAGAAAATAACGGACAATTTGCTAATAATGACGGTGAAAAAATATCAAATAAAAATTTAGAAAATAAATTTGCTATCGGAAGCATACGAGATCCTAGAACTATAAGTAAATCACTAGAAGAAAATGACGATACTAGTACTATTGTTGAAATAAGAGATAAAGAGGAAGAAAGTAAAGGAGAGCCAAAATCAAATGTATTACACATAAAATGAAAAAAAAAATAGAATTGTTAATGAAGAACTATAAGAAATTATTACAAAATAAAAATTGGGTAAAAATAAAAGCATGTATACAAGTGTTATAAAAAGAAGAATGTTTAATAAATGAAATTTATGAATTAGACTTTCTGTCCATCTTATGCGCATTACGTCAATTTAATAAGCAATAAAATAGTTTTTATATTTTGCTTTCATAATGAACGCAATTGCGACCTTCATTTCGATACGCAATTTTTTATTTTATATGGTTGGTACTAGATGACGTTTCTTTAATCCATTTTTACCGAATTTATTTTTAGTTAATTGACAATTCATTTTAATAATATAATGTCGAAATTATTATTATTTTTTTTTTTTTAGGGAATATTATTTACATGAAAATGTACAAATGGTTACAAATATAATCACAAATTGAGTAAGTAAATGTTATTGTAGAAGGCGCAAAATATAAAAAATAGTATAAAGAACTCATTTTATAAGACTTTCTTTCGCACTTGTCAATTAGAAAACTCGCTAACGCTCGTTTTCTAAATTTTGACGCGTGCGAAAAAACATGTCTTATAAAACACGTTCTTTAATATACTATTATATCGTACTGTTTTCTAATGCAACATTTATTTGAACGATTTATGAACAAAAATGAAACTTTAACTCCTAGTACTTTAAAATTTCACTTTAAAGTCATAGGCCTTTAGAATTTCACATTCATATTGAATTTTTGAATCGTAATTTTTATTCATTAAAACAAACAAGAAGCGTTGCTGGGAATTTCAAACAATTGCGCCTTAGGCTACTTACATAAAACTAATACTGCTACGAATTGCTGGAGATTTCTTTTAATAATTTAACAACTTTAGAAACCAGTATGTAATAAATTTATGTTATGTAATTCAGACGAAAAATGTCTTTAAGGTACTCGCAATTACGGCCTCGACTACAACTGTCTTGTACCTTAAAGATTCACTGTTCGTTCTAAGTACATAAAATAGAATGTATTAATTTTTTTAAACAAGAATTCCTTTTTATTTAATGTAAATTAAAATAAAATTATTTAAGAAATTTAGTTTGTACGAGTATCATTCATTTAATATGTAGCTTAGCCAATATTGTATACAAAAATTATATATTATTGAGACGTTGTTAAGCCCGAACACCGTTGCCATACTTCGGGCTTAACAACGTTATGTTCTTATCTATTTATATACAGTATATAATTTTTGATGACAGCGCCCCCAATATTACTTTTCATGAACTACTTCGTGTATATCATTGTCATAACCGGTCATTACTGAGCCCACTGAGAAATTTGTTTTATGGGATCCCAGAACTGCTTCTGAGCTAATGGCGATGATATACACAGGGATACGCTGTTGAGCCTTTAATTGGGCTTATCAACGTACGTTCGGGCTCCACAACGTTATATTCATATATTCATCGGGCTCAACAATAGCTGTTTATAAGTATATATATATATATATATATATATATATATATATATATATATATATATATATATATATATATATATATATATATATATTCAAGGGATCTGTGGAAGGGCTTGAATTATTTATTAAATAAACAATTTTCTGAAATACTACTAGCTGAAATTCAAAGGGAGATTGTATAATTTATAGTTTTTCTAAGAATGTTATTAGGGGTGAAATTGTGAAGCTTGGTCTGGTAGTCTACTCATATGTTTTGGTTACTGATTATTGATTTTTTTATTACTATTCCTTCCAGTTAAGGGTTCCCCACCCTTTAGTTTAGAGCGCATTCGATTTGTCTAGACTCAGTCTAGACTCCAGGAATCAAGCTAGCCGTCCGGTATACGCTCCCCGCACTAACAAACCGCGTTTAATTTATTAGCTACTTTTTAAGAGGATTGCGGCCGCCTTTTTTAGTCGCCCTTTTTTGGCCGCCTGCGTGCGGTGCACTTCTTGCACACCCGCCAGGCGCGGCCCTGATGGAAGTAAATTTATTCTGTCCTTCATAAAACCAGATAGGTTAGAGAAACAATTTTCACATCATGATTACTTAAGCATATTTTTATCTGCTCTAGCTCTGTAGTCCTGTAGCACACTCTGCAGGGAATAATTTTCTTTGGGAACCATGTCCAGGGCTGTCCAACCATTGTTTTCCTGAACGTGAATATCAGCACCATGTTCCAACAAAATTTGAACTATGGCCATATTCTCTCCCCAAGCTGCCACATGTAGTGCTGTGCGGCCTCTTTGGGATATAGCGTGTATATCTGCATCATGCTCCAACAACACTTGTACTGTGTCTATACTCCCTTGCTTGGCTGCATAGTGCAATGCTGTCCAATCATCACTGTTCCTAGTATTAACATTTGCGCCATGCTCCAACAATAGTCGAACAACGTCTACCTTACTTTCTCGGGCTGCTAAGTGTAGCGCTGTACAGGCCCTGGTGCAATCTCCAGCGATTGCAAACGATCCGTACTCTGTTATTGATGGTATGTGTCTTACATTTGATTCCCAGGCTGTCCAGTACATTGTTGTGGCACCATTGCCTGCTTGGGTATTTGCATTGATTCCACAATCCAACAGCATTTTCACTAAAAATAAATAAAATAAATATATCCTAACATTTCCCCACTGCTGCTTATAACACTATTTTAGTAATGTATACTTGTGTCAAAAGAACTGACACTAAAACAACAAAATAATAATGATGTCGGGTTGGAATTCCACTGATTTCTTGGCCAAATTTTTACTTTCATTTAGTGGTGTGCGTGTGAGTGGTTACTAGTCAATCCACAACCTACGAGGGGCGGCGAGTATGTGTGTGCATCGGTCCAGTTGCACCCATGGGAAAAAATGGGGGTGCTGCAAAGCACCCACAGAATAACAACTCTCTGTTGTTTGATTTAGACCCGGGTGCTAGAAACAGCGGAATAGTTGGAGGAAGGAATCTATGATACTCATTATAAAATCGGCCAAATGCCCATGATAAAGTCTTATGGGACTTGTGGTACGGATTATTAGAGCCAGGTACAATTTCTATCCTGGACCGTATCGGAAATTTGCGTTCAAGATATTTTCTAATTATATACTTTTAAATCTGCATTTAAATAATAATGAGTTTTAACTGTACAGGGTCTTTCATTTTTTTAAGGTATCTCGGGTAATATTAATGATAGAGCAAAACAATTTGCATATTCCAGGGTCAACTTTTCGAGAAAAGTTTAGCAGTCACCACAGGAGTTTTCGATCTTTTGTTTCTGAACTACGGGCAAAAACTCGCGTTTCGTTAATTTCGAAAATATCTCATATCTTATTAATTATGATAGAGAAAAAATGTTTTAAAAAATTTTCAACTGTTTTTTAGATAAAATAAAATGGCGTAATTAGATTTTTTAAAAACTTAATAATTATCGAGATATCACACAAACTTTTTTTTTAATGGGAATATGTGTTGAAAATAGTGTCATATTTTTGCTTGTTTTACAACCTTTTCAACGATATATAAAAAGTCTATATTTTCTTGTTTTAAACATGAATAAAAAATGATTTATTAATGTTTTGGGGTGAAAAAAATTAGAAAGTATTAAGAAATAAATGAAAAAATCAATTAAAAATCATCATTTGTTTATTTTGATTCTATAATTATTAATTATTCTTAACTAATTATTTTCGGGTTAGTTAAATTATTATTTATCGACGTTATAGTTGGCTTTGAAAAAAAATGGTTTAATATGTTTTTGAAGTAAATATATTGAAAAAATGAATAAAACTGAAACAAATAATATTAGAAATAAACAATTGATGATTTTAAATTTATTTCTTTCATTTGTATCTTAATAATTTTAAATTTTTTCTCCCTAAAAAATTAATAATTTATCTTTTATTCATGTTTAAAACAAAAGAATGTAGACTTGTTACATATCATTGAAAAGCTTATAAAATAAGCAAAACGATGAGACTATTTTCAATATATTTTCTCATTTAAAAAAGTTTGTGTTATATATCGGGAATTATTAAGTTTTCAAAAAATCTAATTACACCATTTTATTCTACCTAAAAAACAGTTGAAAGTTTGTTAAAACAATTTTTCTCTTACTATCATAATAAATAAGATATGAAATATTTTCGAAATGAGCGAAAAGCGAATTTTTGTCTGTAGCTCAGAAACAAAAGGAGATCGAAATTCCATGTGGCGACTATTAAAAAGTTGATCCTGGAATGTGCAAACTGTTTTGCTTTATCTTTAATATTACCCGAAATATCTTAAAAAACATCGAAAAGGAGATATCCACTTCTTCTAACATTAATTTGTAAGTAGAAAAGAGATGAAACTATGATAAGATGTTTCCTAATTATGTACAATTAAATCTGTATTCAAATAGCAATATGTTTGAAATATTCTTCTTCTAACTGCAGTCGTAACTTTGAATACAAGCAGTTATTGCCAATTTTCTTTTGGGGTACATGCAAAAACCTTTTTCAGTGTTGAAAGAGTCATCAAAACGAAACGACTTCACCGCACTGTACACGTACTCTGTACTACATCTCTATTTTAGTGTAATGTGTTGTTTTTTGTTATATGTAATTTTTAAAATCTGACTGCACGGTACTCTACATATACTCTGTGCTAAATCTCTATTTTATTATACCCTTGTTTTTTTATATGTACAAATTTTTTCCCAGTTAATAAACTAAAATTTTTGTTTTGTCTTATTTATTATATAGTTTCATTTTACAAAATTTATACAAAAATTGAGTACGATTTTTTTAATACGGCCCATTTCTTACCCAAAAAGTGATGGGTTCAAATTCGAATAATTTATGAGTCCTACAAGTGACCAACGGCTTATAGTGATCTCCGAAACACACACTAATGAAAGAAAGTAATTTTTTGCAACATTGTTTACATTCTAAAATTCAATGATAAGAATAAATTCTTAAATAATTATCGTACTTTACTGAATGTGAATATATTTGTTAAAATTCAAACGGAAAATGCAGCCAGAACATTAACTTTCGGATGAAGATAATCACAGTATACAATATCGTTGTAGCCTTGAATATTCCCAATAGTATGTACCATAGAATCCGTAATTTGGCGTTATTGTCAAACTGGAAAATACATCAGAAGACGAACATCATTCATTACAAACTCGTTAACTCGTTTGATAATCGTTTATAGTGATATTTGTAGTACAACAATGGAGCATACCCTCAAATATTGATTGTTGTCATTGTCAAGTGACAGATGTTCATGGAACTTAAATTTCTGCACAAATATTTGCCCTTTTTGCTTGTATCATACGCGTACGAGGCACAGTCAAATGAAAACCTTAATAACGTTGTTAAACAAAATTTTTGAACGAACGGTTTTTTTACTTCCTTGTACAAATTATAGCAAGTATTGTAGTTTAACTTTGAATTTATAAAATAATGTCACGTTATTAATATGTATTGTATTCGCGAAAAATTTCGGTTTTCAGATTTCAACGGAAATATCCATTTTGTCCATCCCTGAATCCATTTTGACTAATGTTGTCGTGACGTCTGTACGTATGTACATACATACGTACATACGTATCTCGCATAACTCAAAAACGGTAAGCCGTAGAAAATTGAAATTTTTTATTTAGGACTGCTATAACATCTAGTTGTGCATCTCCCTTTTTGGTCATTACATAATTTCCAGAAATGGTACTTGAAGCCTATAATAGATTTTAATGAAAAACTATTATAAAATATAATCCAAAACTTTTCAAATTTCGTATATAAGACTTTTATGTCAATTGGAATAACATAGTAGATTTTGGTTAAAACATGCTAACCGGAAGTGATATATTACCTGAAGTTGTTAACAGTTTTTCTTGAATAAAATGGTTTCATTTTGATTTTAGAAATAAATGCTTCAAATAAGAGTTTTAGAGAATTAAATTCTGCGTCTAGCATATCAAGTTTATTAAATTAGCCTTTTGTATAAGCGAGATATGTAAATTTAAAACATATATTTTTTGGTTTTTATAATGAACCTTGCTATGGATTAGGCCAAAAAATAACAAAAAAATAAAAAAATAGATGTTAATGTCAAATTACCTCAAATACGTGCAATTTTATAATTGGGTCTATATTTCATATTGATCTTGCGTATAAGGAAGTCGTGTGGTGCCCACATCAGATTTTTTTAAATATTTACCAATAAAGTTTCCAAGGCAGACGATCTTATTTATTGATCAATATTTGGTTGCTAAGGTAACAAAGGCAGTAAAGCGTACACCTTAGTAACAAAGTTAAGATAAATATTTTTAAGTGTCCGGTTTTTTATCCACGACTGTGTAAGTAGGTAGGTACTTAAAATTAAGTATAGTTTGGTTTACGAAAGATGACTATTCAAGGTCATTTATAAGTCGTCTGATATAATATTACTTACAGATAGCTTCACTGCATTTCGTATGCATAGGCTGGTGCAACATGAAATATTAATAGATACATTTTAACTGAAAAAAATAGTGTAATTTATTTGAAAATTATGTTTGTTTTTAATAATGCCTTGCTCAAAGATATATGTCTTCACCTATGTTTGTGCAAGACACAAAAACATACACTCGACATGAAGAATAATTTAATGTAAATGTCAACGTCACTGGATAAACAGCACAGAGGGCAGTGTAGCAGATAATTAGATATCTGTAATTCTACGAGAAACGTCATTATTATTTTGGCGTTTTTATTCAGACCGGTTACCTCTGGTTACATGGTAACCGCATTTTATTCAGCATATCGGTTACTTACGGTTACGTCAAACACGTAACCGCGGTGTGCTGAGCGGTTACATGTCAGGTTACTATCCTTTTCTAGCTGTCAAAACGCTGACATTTTGGATTTTAGGCAACTTTCAGTAAAAGTAAAAATAGAATGTGCGACATTTTTTTAAACGTATTTTATATTAGATCAATACGCTTTAAATTAAATGTATCACACTATGAACAAGATAAATATTCGACAAATGTCAAATAATTAATTTGACAGACACGTCTGTAGTAACAGAAACCTGGTATTTTTATTCACACGAGTTACGTGCGGTTAACCGTATGTAACCCGGTTACATGAATAAAAAAAACGCCTTTTGTAGTGTGTAGAAAGTAATGTAACCAGTTACGTATATCTGTCACACTACATAGCTTATCTACGTAGACATACGTCAAACAATTTTTCTCTTTCAATATGAAATGTTGCTAAGCTGTATAAAGTGCTGTGTATTCTTTCTTCGAACAAGTGAGCTTGAATAGTCGTGAACCAAACTTACATTATTTTTTTACTTACCAATATCTGTATTCCCTTGTTCGGCTGCCACATGTAATGCTGTGTAACCCTTGCTGTCTCGAGCATGCACATCAACCTTAATGTCTAACAACTTTCTAGCGACGTTTACATCTCCTTCAAACGCTACTCTGTGTAGCGCAAGCAACTTATTCTTGCATATTTGATCCGTTTTACATTCATATTCAAATACAAATTTTCTAGCTTCCAACGATTTATTATTCTTGGCTACATCATACGGTATTTGATCATAATCATCTGTTTCATATATATCACCATACGGTACAAGCAGCTCCAATGTTTCTACCTGATTTCTTAAAGCAGCAACACAAAGAAGTTTAAAAATTTTCACGTACTGTTCTTTAGTAGTAGTACTTAATTCATTAAAAATGATTTCAATACATTTGGAGCAACCGTGCTCTACAAGAAGTATTAATAATCTTTTTATGATATGAGATTCATCGGCATTTATTTCGTAAATATTTTTTACAATTGCTTTGTTATCATCAGCTTGCATAAGAATTGAAGCTGCGTGTAAATTATATTCATCTTGAAGTAGCCAACGCATACATGCGCTATAACAATCCTCCGTTATTTTATCAAAATAAAGTCTCAATATATCTTGGCATAACCTATGAAGTTTTATATAACCTTCATAATAGTCAATAAATGAAAAGTTTTTCGATAAATAAACACACCAATCCACTGTAATTGTTTCATTGTCTTCCATTATTTTTGTAATATCTTCAATAGGGATTCTGTCTGGGTTTAAAAATGAACAAATACACAACATCTTGCACGTAAGTTCCCGTATTTCGGGATCTGCATATTCTTCTTCATTCATTCTGTCCAGTGAAATACTCATTGCTTGAAATATTGATTGGTGGTATGAATTAGACAGACTGGGGTGCATTCTTTTCTTGTACGTTGTATCAGTTGTAATTTTTTCAACAAAACGATTAAAGTCAAATTTTCCTTTCAAAGCATCTATTTCAACCCTCAAGTACCCAGCTATGATTTGAAGGCCCAGCGGCACATTGCTCATAAATGTCGCCATTTTTTCAAATAGGTCTTCTTTTTCTGGCTGATATCTGTAACTTAGAATTTCTCTGAACACATCTATTGAAGTTTTTAGGTTTAACGGTTCAAGTGCAACTTGTTTTATATCATCGCCCCAATCATTTATTACACTTGTGATTAGTAATAAAAAGTTTTCATTCTCTGGTGGTTCACAAAACGAAATATTTCTTCTTGAAACTCCGTTATCAAATATAAATAAACAACATTCGCGTTTATAAATATCGTAAGCTTCTTGTAGGATTTTGTGAATTGTTTTGAGATTATCTATAGTATCTGCATTAATCCAGAAGGCACTCTTTATTACTTTGCATTTTAAACAATGTGTTGCGTATTGTTTCGCCAATTCCGTTTTGCCAAAACCTGGCAGACCAGTAATGACAATTTTTCGTTCTTTTTCTTCAAAAAATAATGCGTCTAATTTGTCCATGTAACTTTCCCTGCCTTTGAACGGTTGAGACAATCGCGGTAAGGCAAGTTCTGGGAATGATTTTTTCGGGGGAGAATTCACGATTAAATCTCCTTCAATATTGACGGTTCCATCGCCAACGAGTGAAACTCCAACGATGCTCTCTGACACATGTTGTTGAAATGTCATCGTTATTTAGATCTAAAAGATAAGAATAAAATATTATAAAGACCAATAATATAAAAAAATAGAACGTTAAAAAGCAAGTATCATAAGGCAATCTATTAAGGTACGAGATCAAGTTTGGAAAACGAGCCGCTGGGCGAGTTTTACAAAGGCCGAGTGAATTATGTAACCACCCATTATTATCGATGAATCATACGAGGCAAATATTCCCAGACTGTTTTATCAGTATAAAAAGCCACCACTAACGGCGGCTGCATTTATAAAAATTAGATTAAAGACGGATTCATGCAGTCATTTACATTTACGTTTAATTTACATTTAATTTAACTTAAAAGTTAAATATATATAAACCAATGTAGGCATTTATGCACCATTTTAATTTACATTCTCATTTATCTCTCATTTTCATTTAATTTATAAGATAACCAACTTTCAACTTTTGAATATAAAGAAAATTCACTGTACATGCGATGTTTTGAAACGTCAAAATTTTTGATTGGAATTTTGTCAAATGTCAAAGACAAATCAACAAAAATGTATTTCGACGACGGTAAATTGGTCGATTTAGTGCGACCAAATGCACTCATTTACGACGCAACCGATTTTTTTAAAAGTAAGGATGCCAGAAGAAATATTTGGAATTTAGTTGGAGCAGAAATGCAAAGAGTTATCAATGCAATATAATTTGTATTTATTTGTATATGCGGCTCAATAAATTATCAAATAAATTTGGTATCATTCCTGTATATATAAAAAATTATCATGGTCATATTCTTTAATGAATTTTAGCAAATTATTATAAAACCCATTTTTTGGCGACATCCATTCATTGGACATACCGCGAATGGTGTCATTTCTTTCCGTGTTTTTTTATGACTATTTCACTCATAAATATATAAACCAATCCAAATTCAGGATTTTACCTAGTTACCAAGTTTCATTTCGACAAAACGCCGTCACAAAAGTTTTTTCGCACCCTTTAAGCCAATAAGACGTCGTATTTTTACAAGTAAGTGAGTTTTGATAAGCGAAAAAATTTTGACATTTAGAAATATATTGTTTACATACCTGTCAAAGTCTGTATATTTTCAGTGTTATCAGTTTTTATTAAAAACGAGTCGATTTGGGCAGGAGTATATTTAAAACGTTGAAAAAGCAAACTGAAACATAATACCTCGAAACACAATAAATATTTACAAGATTTTTGTCAAGAAAAAAATTATATAAATGATTACCTGATTTTTATTTTGGAAATAGTCATCCGAATACCATTCGTGGTTAAATTTTATCCTGGAAAAATTTTCCGATTGCTTTACTCGAGCCTGTTGCCAATTTATTTTGTGACATTGATCAAAAATTACTCGTTTGACAACTCGTAATTTTTTTGTCAATGCCACTCAATAAATTGCTAGGCAACCGGCTCTCGTAACAATCTGAAAAATTTTCCGGCAAAAATTTACCACTTATGATATTATATATGATAAATAAATTCAAAGCTAACGCCAATACTTCGTCCTTACTATCGCTTTCATTAAACATTTATTTAAAAATTAACTTTACAAACCGAACTTGTCAATGTCAATATGCACATGCATTCATTTTTCATTTAATTTATGTTTGTATGTCTGCTTGAATGACACATTTAAAAGAAGATAAATGAAAATGAAAATTAAATTAAATGTAAATGTAAATGGCTGCATGAATCAGCCTTAAGTTAAATGAACTTTATTGAACTATTCAGAAGATATTTTATCATTGTGGAATACCACAATGAATAACAAATATATGTATATCAGATAAAAACTTTGTATTGTAAATAATGTACTAGTTTGTAACCTATAAGCAGTAGGCTATGTATTATTCTTAAAAAAAAAAAAAAATTAAATACAGAAATACTAGGTTTTTAGTTTCACAAATAGCGAAACTACCCAAGTAACATTGATCAAAAAGTGACGTCGATTATAGGTTGAATATCCGTCATATGTAGGGATTCACCAAGCCAAGCTACTTGGCTTGAAATAAAAAAGCTTGACTTGGCTTGAAACTTCAAGCTTTTTTTAATGTTAGGCTTGGCTTGGCCTGGGCTTGATGGAAACAGACCTTGGCTTGGCTTGAAAACTTCAAGCTTTAATTATTTTAGGCTTGGCTTGATTTTCAAGCTTTATCAAGCTTTTTCAAGCCTTTTCAAGCTATTTCAAGCTTTTTCAAGCTTTCAAGCTTTATAAATGCTCATGCGCACAGTAGGTATATAGGTCTTGAAAACCAGTAGTAGTTGTTCGGTATCAAGATTTTAATATAATATTCGATGTGAATTTAATTAAATATATCGATATACCGATATATCGATGTATTGGAATATTGATGTATCAATATATCGATGTTTCATTGTATCGTAATAATGTACAAATCACGTTTTGTTTTACATAAATTTATTGTGGTACAATTGAATAATATCTTCTTGTGCGTAAAGATAAACAAAACGATAAAATAAAATTTATGAAACTTACACCAAGTGTTTTTTCTTTGTAATTATTAAAATATAAAAATATTGAAATGTATATTTTATTCATTTATTTTATTTTTAAGAGTAAACAATCAGTATAAATTTATTATCTTTTATTAAATATTTACCCTTCAATTTTCATGTTTGACTGCATTTATTCAAGTAGGCATATGCATTAGTCAGTGTCGGACTGGCCATTGTGGCGATGTGGCGATCGCCACAGGCCCGGCAAGCGAAAGGGCCCGGTCTAAATTTGTAACTATCATATCTAGTACTTAGTTAATAGTTTTCAATATAATAAAGAGAAAAAATATATTAAAGAACTGATTGTAGATCAAGTACATAACATAATTCAAGAGTCTGACCTCAAACAGAGAACAAGCGTAGCGTAAGTCAAAAAAAAAACTACACGTTAATATAGGCTTACTTCTATCCCTGTCTTCACCCCAAACCCCATCATCACCCCGACCTTTAACCAATGTATTCTAGAAATACGTCCTCAATGGACATGTGCAAAATCTACTATGTAGTGACTTTAATATTTTTGACGTTTCGTTTGACAGCCCAACTGGAAGTTGTTCGCGCCATTTTCTCACTATTTGCAGCGATAGAAAGAGATAGCCCTTAAATTGGAAAGGTCCATTGCAGCAAAAAGGCTTAAATTTTAAGCGACCCGTAGACAAAAAATGAAAATCGAAACAACAATGCATAGTAATTCATTTGACATTTTATATCGACGTAACATTATCTATTTAAGAAACGGTTAAAATTTAAGTTATGTTGGTGCAAGCGGCCTTTAGAGCAATAATTTTTGTATATTTTCACGATTTTAACGTTTTATATTGTTTGGGTGAAAGATAGTACTAAAATGAAAATTAACTATAAACATTGCACCTACAAAAAAAAAGGTTATCTTTAATAGTACTCACCATGATTTGATTACAACAAAGAAAATGTTCCAAAAATGAATATAACAATGTATTTATAATTTTAATATTTAATTTCATTAACTTCGTAATGCATACTTCGCAAATGCGTTAATTAATCTATGTGCCAAATCTCGGCCAAAATATCCGTGTTTGAGACGCGATTTTTATATTAGATTACTGCTAATTCTATACAACTAGTACAGTTACCTTTGGTAATAAATAAAATACTTTAAATTTATTTTGTAGTTATTCTCAAAAATAAACCATTTCAAAATTTACTGTTTTCCTCTATATCTATTTATTTTTCCTCAAATAACGATATACCATTAAAATGGTTTTCTGATGGGGTAACTTTTGTTTAATTTACCCGAATCATAACTCTTATATTGCTTGAGTTACCCATGCAAGGAATATTTCAATAAATCTGTTTTCCCATGTTAATCATCAATGTCACGGATTCTTGGGTTCTGCCTGTGTACTTACTTAATGTTTACATTCATTAATGTATTATTAATAGGGGGCCCGGTAATCCAAATCGCCACACTCAGAAATATGTCCCAGTCCGACACTGGCATTAGTTGGACTTTATTGTATTGTATTTTAACTAAAAACTCGAAATGTCCTTCCAACTGTTAAAGTTTGTTATACTATTTAGTTCAATGCACCCTATATAAACAAAAAAAAAAAAAAAAACTCAAGACACCAAATACGCAATAACAGTGTTCAAATAAATACATAAATATTTTGGAATGTACAATGGAATGGAAATGACCTGAGACTGACCTTTTATACCTATTTAAAATACATCTGGAAATCATAAAACCCTACAGACGGAAATTTCCCCGAAATTTTGTTTGTTCGTGACAAATACCTACTCGCCTCTTGAAATTTCTACTGATTTTTGAGTACAGAATCATATAAGTTAAATACATAAATATAATTAAAGTAATCATGTGAAAATTCAAATAATACAAAAGTTAATATGCTTAACGATACGAATATGTCGTTATTACTGAAATTTGTATAGTGTCCTATTTACAAAGTTTTGAAGCATACTGGACTGGCAGGTAATGAAGGCTGGTCCTTTTGGAAACTCCAATTCTTAGAAGTTCGCAAAAATGTGCCGAAGCAGTGAAAAAGTACGTTATCACCATAAAATTACGGTTTTGTCGGCCTCGACAACATTTCTTAAGAAAAGCTTGAAAAAGCTTGTTTTCAACCAAGCTACTTGACAGTCAAAGGCTTGGCTTGGCTTGAAAATTCAAGCTTTTTTAAATGTTAGGCTTGGTTTGGCTTGGGCTTGGTGGAACAGAAGCTTGGCTTGGCTTGAAAAGTCAAGCTTTTTTGAAAGGCAGGTTTGGCTTGATTTTTCAAGCTTTTTCAAGCCAAGCCAAGCCAAGCTTTCAAGCTTCAAGCCAAGCCCGTGAAACCCTAGTCATATGCGGCCGTCTAATTTGACGTGTATGCGACGGCTCAGCGACGTTGATTTTTGGTTTGAAATAGGACTATTTAGATGTCAGATTTGTGATCGCTATGACGTCCATGTAACAACTTTATGTGGTCATAATTAGGTCTATTTGAACCTTTGTCATACGGCTTATTTGATGTCTTTGCGATGATTATTTTCACTTTATTTTTAATATTATTAAAAATTTACAGTCAAATATTAAATTATTTTAATTTGACAAAAATATAAAACAATATATTATTATATTTTCTTATATATATATATATATATATATATATATATATATATATATATATATATATATATATATATATATATATATATATATATTTATGTATTGTCATTACCATAATCTACGAATAGAAGCAAATGAATTTGCTAATTGGCACACCCAGATTTTTTTTTAATTTTCTATATTTATTAAGGTTTTTGTTTAAAGCCTATAGACTGTACTTAAAAAAAAAACTTTTAAGAAATGTCGTTAATACAAAAGTGAATGCATAAACAAACGGAAATATATTACATAAACATAAATTTATTTCGTGAACAAAAGAATAAACATATGACAATTACGTGACGTGGCATGGAGAAACCAATCCCTCCGGACATCACTACATGGAATCAACACTATACATTAATTTCCTTCTTTCTATGTAATATTATTTCAATTTAAGCTATTAATAAATGAATATTATGCCGAAATCGCTAAAATTATTCATAATTTCTCGATTTCATGTCATTTTACCTCTCGCTAAGAGAGGTATTGAATTCATGCTAAAAATCGCATATCCAGATTTTAGTGAATAAGCACGTTGTAAGGTCCCTAGAATCCGATTATAACATTTTTACGATAATGTCCGTATGTGTGTGTGTGTGTGGATGTTGGATTCACAATTTCTCAAATACTTTAAGACTTTAGACATTTTTAACTACGGATTCCTAAATCTAACAATAATGGGAAGAGTTGATTAAGTTTTGGTAACAATTGGACAACCGGAAGTAGTAGTTAGAAGAAAAAAATCTTCTAAATATTATTTATCGAAAATTTATGTAAATTCTTATATTAAAGAACGTTAAATTATTTATTCGATAAATATAAATTCATTATTATATCTCCTATAGATTTAGAGATAAAGAAATGCATATAAAATAATTTGATGTAAAAAATCTCAGATCAAGAAGCAAGAAATTCAAATTTTTGTAATGTCACTGTCAAAAATATTTGAATGCCACTGTCAAAAATATTTGTACATCATTATGAAGATTATGAAAATAAAAAAAAGTCAACAACGCAAAAGAATATACGCAAAAAAGAATATAAAAGGAATTTGCGAAAAAATGACGAATATAAAGAAAAAGAAAAGGAAAGTAGAAAAAGAAAATTTCAGGATATGAAATATAAAGAAAATGTATGTATTGTACATAATTTGTATTAAAATATCCCATAGATTTTGCAAATATATGTGAGAACTATTTTGTAGTGAGATATGAATATATGGATTTGTATTTAAACATATTTTTCGTTTTGTGCGTACAACCAAGTCAAATATCTGGCGAGAGGTTATGTGCTGGCCACATCCGATTTTTACAATTGTATTTAAAAATAAAAAAAGTCAAATTGTGTATCTATGGTGAAATTTTCCATTACAGTACTCAAAAGAGTCAGATAAAAATTATGAAAAAAAACACCTCAAGAAAATTATGATTAACCAGTAAATTTGCCTATAAGGAACATAACTAATGTCGATATTCTTCAAGAATATATTACAAACGAAAATAATTTTAAGAAAATGGTAAACAGATAAAATTCATTCTCTGTACATATGTAATTTTTTTTATTTTATAGGTACATTCACGCCAACAATTTTACAACAAAAATATTCAAATATCAGTTGCAAATATATCAGAAAATTATACTAATGAAATTGCCAGTAATTTTAATTACCAATTACCACGGGAGACACTGAAAATAAAATGCCATTATACGAACAGTGAATATTTATTATATTGTAAGTAAATAAAATTGTTGTTATATTGCATATTTTATTACAATTATTTATTTATAGTGCCGTTATGATGAATATAAGCAAGCAATGATGAACTAGCATCACAGCGTGCAAATAAATACAAAAATAAAAAGTCTAATAGATATAAGATGCTATATTTAATTGGTTTTTATTTTTCGTGCTTATTTATTTTTTTGAAAAATACTTTTTTTGTTAAATATTTTATTGCATTATTTGTATCATACAGTATAAATGAAACTTTAGAAGTATATAATTATTTTTCCTATTAATTTTTCCTACCACCGTTTATGTTTATACCATAAAAATGACGACGAAACACCATATTTAATTTCGTCTAAACAAGTCTTATAATGACGTCTAAACAATGTCTTAAAATAATGCGTGCGTGCGTGCGTGCGTGTGTGTGTGTGTGTGTGTGTGTGTGTGTGTGTGTGTGTGTGTGTGCTTGCGCGCATGTGTGTGCGCGCGCGCGTTCCTGTATATGCGTGCGTGTGTGTGCGTGTGCGCGAGTGACAAAAATTTCGTTTGCAACAATTCTAATACTACAATTCCAAAAATTATAATTCTTTCGTATTTGTCTTCATTACATCCATATGAAGAGCTGATTAGACTTTGGGGAAGTTTTTCTTGAAAAAACAATGTTAAATATCATCTTTTCACATTTAATGTTATTATAAATATTAAAGAATATTTTATTCTCTATACAATTTAACTGCATTTTATACTTCATATTAAATGGATATAGAGTTAAAACATTATAAAGAAATTAAATTTCATAAATTAGCTAGGTATGCTCTATAACTGTGGAAACAGCTACTATATTAAGAAAATTCTGATTGAAAGATGTCAGTGTCCAAGTGCAATTGACATAGTATGTTTGTGTTATAATTTTATTGGAAATATAGTATCTTTTGCTAGATACTTTCTGTTTGGAATTTAATTTGTATAAAATACATACAACTGCCGGAAGGTAATGTACAAGAAATAGAATCTTTTGCAAGGAACTTTCTGTATGAAATTTGTACAAAATACTTAGAACTGACGGAAAGTAATGTGCTGGCCACATCAGATTTTTTTATTTTTGCTGTAGTTGTTTACCTACATATTAATTTTAGAGGAAAAAATTTCAAATAAAAGTTGTAAATAATTCTACACCTAAATGACTAATCATATTTTATATAATTTAGCGTAAAAAGTGTACCAAAGATATTCAAACCAAAATCTAGTATTATTTCATACTTGGAAGCAGTGTTTTTTGTTGAAAAAAAGGTACCGGAACGAAAATTCTCTTAACTTTTTTATTTAAAAATATAGAACAATACACATCGCTTATATTAAACAACGTAGTTAAGTATTTTGACAAACAGAAACAAATGTAACAAAAAATAGAACAATACACATCGCTTATATTAAACAACGTAGTTAAGTATTTTGACAAACAGAAACAAATGTAACAAGTGACATTACGTTTTTTCATCACAGCCACTTATTTTAATTGGATAACACTGTTGACTACGTTGTAAGAATTAAATTACGAACTTTGTTCGAAATATTTTTAAAAAATTTATTTAACTCAAAACGTACTTATGGTAGCTCTTGTTATTAAGAAGATACATCTACTACTAGTTGTTAATTACAATTACACATGTTTTTAAATGATAAAATATTAGTCATTGATGATGACAACAGGCGCGTGATTGATAAAGAATGCCGACTGACAACTACAAGGCAAGACGTAATATGAAGTCGTACGGCTTGTGATATGTGATGTGCTCGGTACATGATATAGCCGGTATAGGCGATGTGCACATTTTGAACGTCAGCGCCTCTAACGGCTACTTTGGCGTCTTTGGGTACCTAGTAAATTTTGACATTTCGAGAAAGTGATACAATTTACAATTTTATTTTGAGTTTTTGCTGTTGTGTATGAATATTATACGTCATAGTATATTGAAATGAATAAATTATTTAAAATATTATATGTGAATCAAAAAAGTCAAAATACCAGCGAAGGTACTGTGACAGAAAATATAATTTTTCTCATAATATATGTGATTTCTGTAAACCATTTTATCATACTTATGGCTCGATTCTGTTCACATCTGTAAATCTTACAGATCTGTAAATTTGTAAATAATGAACAAAATCACAACGAAACCTGCCCTCTAATGTAAAATTTTATATTAATCAACAAAAATAGATGCGTTTTTGTCAGGTTTTTACAGATTTACAGATCTGTAAGACTTACAGATGTGAACAGAATCGACCCATTAGTTTTATATTATAATTTATATTAGTTAAATATTATAAAATGCAGAATACATGGAAATTGCGATTAAAGAGTTGGAAAACTTGGATGAAAGGAAAGAAGAAAGTTTCTGCATATCACGATATCAGTGGATATCTTTCTTTTATATTCGCAATAATTGTCGAATATTCTTCATTGAATATATACCAGTCTCTAAGGGGAATCAGTTGCATAAGCTCGGAAAGGAGAATACACGAAAAATACGAACCATGTGAATTTTTACTTTTAACATTAACATTAGATGTACAAAATATATATTATATTTTGTTCAAATTTTAACTTAAGAAACTCATTTTTATATAATTCATTGTTTCAATCATACGACCATTGTTTGAATTTTATTCATACGATAAGTATCTTTTACAAGGAGAAAATATGTAAACCGAAAAGAATTCTTCATGTAAGTAGAAGATATCTCTGTTGAAAAGTTATTTTCTTATGCATATTCCTCATATAATATTCTACGAAATTTATAAAATTTCATGCTTCAATCGGAAATTTTGTCAGAATTATTACATCTTCCACTGCATCACATAATAATTGACGTCCTATCATTCGCATTCATTGCAAACATTTTATAAAATAGATATTTTAAAATTATTCTGATATAAAACATAACCTTGTTATGTTTCAATGAGTAACCACTGTTGTCATTTTTGTCCGCTGTCGGCGCTGACTACTTTTGTGCACACCGCCTATATCGTAAATATATCGTTGGCGCAATTTATACTTGCACAATTTAAGAAAAATATCAAAATAAATAAAATAGTAAATAATAAAAAAAATAAAATAGATTCCAGAACACCGTTCCAGTGCGTTACATTACAAAAAAAACCCTACTTGGAACTGATTTGTAAAAATTAAATACTCCAATGTTTACATTTTCGACTGAATTTATGCATTTATTCTAGATAAAAAATACACCACTAAAATGTCCCCCTAATGGCGTAACTTTTGTCTAAATTGACCGACTTGTATCATTCAGTTCTCGAGCTCGAGACCCCCATGTACAGGGTGGAACATATTAGAGTTCCTTATATGAAAAACTTTCTTATTATGCACGCTACAAAAAATTGATGTATGTATTTATGGGCCAGCTTTATGAGGCAATTTTAATAGGCACTACAGGAATTTTCTATCGTCTTTTGTTTTTGAGCTACAGGTAATACTTAATTTTCGCTTATTTTCAAAATACCTCGCATCTCGCTTATTATGAGAGATATTGAAAAAATGTTTAAATAACTTCTATATGGTTTTTACTTCCTTGTACAAAGTAAAGGAAGTATTGTATTCGCGAAAAATTTCGGTTTCCAGATTTCAACGGAAATATCCATTTTGGCCATCCCTGAATCCATTCTGACTAATTTCGTCGTGACGTCTGTACGTACGTACGTACGTATATACGTACGTATGTACGTACGTACGTATCTCGCATAACTCAAAAACGGTAAGCCGTAGAAAGTTGAAATTTTGTATTTAGGACTTCTACAACATCTAGTTGTGCACCTCCCTTTTTGGTCATTATATAATTTCCAGAAAAGGTACTTTATTTGAAGCCTATAATAGATTTTAATGAAAAACTATATTAAAATGTAATCCAAAACTTTTCAAATTTAGTATATAAGACTTTTATATCAATTGGAATAACATAGCAGAATTTAGTTAAAACAGGCTAACCGGAAGTGATATATTACCTGAAGTTGTTAACAGTTTTTCTTGAATAAAATGGTTTCATTTTGATTTTAGAAATAAATGCTTCAAATAAGAATTTTAGAGAATTAAATTCTGCGTCTAGCACATCAAGTATTATTAAATTAGCCCTTTGTATAAGCGAGATATGTAAATTTAAAACTTATATACTTTTTGGTTTTTGTAAAGAAGCTTGCTATGGATTAGGACAAAAATAACAAAAAAAATAAAAAATAGATGTTAATGTCAAATTACGTCAAATACGTGCAATTTTATAATTGAGTCTATACTTCATCTTCATATTGGTCTTACGTACAAGGAAGTCGTGTGGTGTCCACATCAGATTTTTTACGTAGAATATCGTGTTGTAATTAGATTTTTTCAAAACTGAATAATTCTATATAATATAACACAAACATTGTATTTTTTAAATGGGAACACAATGTTGAAAATAGTCTTATATTTTTCCTTATTTTATACTTTTCAAAGATGTTAAGTCTACATTCTTTTGTTTCAAACATGAATAAAAGATGAATTATTAATTTATAGGGGTGAAAAAATTGAAAACTATTAAGAAACAGATGAAAAAGCAATTACAGGCCATCAATTGTTTATAACTAATTTCATTTTCTTTATTTATATTCATTTTTATAATTTATATACTTCAAAGACATATTAAACCACATTTTTCAAATTGTGTAAAACGGTCAAAGCCAAACTGATAAAAAATAATTTAACTACTCCTAAAATAATTGACTAAAAATAATTTTGAGAACTTAAATAACAGATAAAGAATCAAAATAAACAAATGATGATCTGTAATTGATTTTTTCGTTTGTTTTTAATAATTTTCAATTTTTTTCACCCCAATAAATTAATTATTCATCTTTTATTCATGTTTGAAACAAAAAAATGTAGACTTGGTAGACATCGTCAAAAAGCTTATAAAATAAGGAAAAAGATGAGACTATTTTCAACATGTTTTAATTTAAAAATATTATGTTTCTATTATAACTCGAGAATTAAGTTTTGAAAAAATCCAATTACAACACGATATTCTACATAAAAAGCCATATAAAAATTATGTAAACACTTTTTCATTATCTCTCATAATAAATGAGGTATTTACGATATGAGCGAAAATCAAGTTTCAGCCTGTAACTCAAAACCAAAAGACGATAAAAAATTCCTGTTTGGCCTATTAAAATTGTCTCCAAAAGTTGACCCATAAGGGCCTACATCAATTTTCTGTAGTGTGCATAATAAGAAATTTCTTCATATAAGGAACTCGAATTTGTTCCAACGTGTACATGTAAACACGAAATTTTGGACATATTCTATACATAGTGTTAAGTAAAAAATGGGCCATGTGCGTTTAATATGGGAAATCAGTTTTTCCTTTTGTAAAACTTCCAAATTCATTTTATACAAATAGATTCAAATAAAAATTGTAAATAGTTAATTAAATTCTACACCTAAACATCGATTTTTCTCATTTGAGCTTCACGTTACAGTTTGTTGTTCGTTTGAATTGGTAGGATTGGAAACGTGATTACCAGCAGACAGTGCCGTAACTAGGGCGTGGCAAAGGTGGCGCACGCCACAGGCGCAAAATTCTTAGAGGCGCAAAGTTTTAATAATTTTTATTTTTGAATAATGTTTTTCTGCTCTTTCTTACAAATTCATCCACAACTCTGATCCGATTAAAGATACGATAACGCGGTTCAAATTTGAATTCAATATGAAATTCTCCTTCATGTCATGTATTATACATTGTTCCATTTTAGCTATTCAGTATTGTAGAGAATAAGGAATAGTTTTGACCTCTCTGATTAGCTGAAATTGGAGATAAGAAACAAGTTTACCCAATCTAATTTCGGCTACTTAAACCTGGCACTGATGCGAGCTGCTGAATGGCTTAAATAGTACAGAGTATAGACGATTTTTGCCGATGAGCGGTTCGCGAGTTAGTAACAACTTAAACTTATATGAAATTCCTCTAAAATTTTAAACATCGGCAAATCGGTTTAGATCTCATTTCATCTGAAATTTCAACACTACGTAATATTGTTTATCTTTAATCGTGTCGAAAAAATGAAAATATGATAACTAAGCCGATTTGCAGATGTTTTAAATTTTATAAAATGTTCATGTAAGTTTAAGTTAGTAACTCGCGAAGCGCTCCTCAGAAGTTTACTTTGTTTTTATTTTCTTGATAGGCGCAAATAAAATTTTTGCCACAGGCGCTCAAAACCTTAGTTACGGCTCTGCCAGCAGATGCCAGTAGATCTCAAACAGTTTTGTGTACAATATAATAACGTCATAGACTAGCCATGGATACACTTAGAAAATACGAATGTATTATTAAAATTGTATATTTGTCCTTAATTGTGCTGAAATTTGTTACGTGCTTGGAATAAAATTTTCTTCATTTTTACATGTTTATACTTGTGGCAAGTAGAAGATCGCAACTTGTCCTTTTTCTTTGATGTTTCAATCTCAGACCAAGTTCATAATTATTCATATTCGGAGTGTAATTTGTTGCTTGAAATTCGTGTGTTCGTATTCCAAAATTGTTCAAAATTTAACTTAAATTTGTAAATTTTATACTCTTATTTCATTCTTAAAATAAAATACTACTGCATTTTACGATTATTCCTAAGATTATATTTATCTAAAAACGAAATTCATTGTAGGAAAGGGTAAATATCGCCAATAAAGTATAAAAATAACATTGACATTGACAAAAAAATATGTACATCTAAAATGTCAAACCTACATTTGAGATATTTTACACATTTTTTGTCCAAAATGAAATTCCTACTTCTCGAATTTCATGACACTTAACATAAACAGAGTGAGCCATAAGAGTAACTTCACTAATCACCACTGCTATCGAATGTAAATGCGTTAGTAAGATAAAGATGAAGCTATTAGACATATGAATCGAAAATAGAAATTATGATATCATAAATAAATCAGAGGTAAATATACAATTACTTGTTATTTCGTGGTTCCGAAACCAATGATGTGAGGGTCAAGTGAGAAAAATCGGTGTATAAATCTGATTTTGTTTTGCACGTTTTGTAATTTTTTAAAAAAGTTTTATACATTATATATTGTAATGTGCAGCGCCCACCGTCGCCGCCACTGTCACTGCCGTTGTCCCCGCCGCTGTCAGAGGGACGAGCGAGTGTCTATTTTTAGTGATAACGCAACAGACTTGTCTGAACCTGCTTAATTACGCGGTAACCTATTGTGTTTGAGTTTTTATCTAGAATAGTGCTCTAGAAATTTCTCGAATACAAATGCCGGAGTATATAAGCACTGTTAGCGATATAACATGAGGGGGGTGCGGAGTAGAATGATGATACTACTGTTGACTGGTGGACGCCTCGGATGGTTGGCGTCCACGATTCGTGAGGAGGACTTCGTGAAAAGGAAGAACACTTGAGAAGGAGGAACACACATACACTTCACTTACACTTTATGAACACTACGGATTTACGGACATGGACACTACTTGTGTTTTAATAACTAAACTTTATTTACATGATTATTATAACTTATTATTAACTATGGATTAAACTAAACATAACTAACACAACTAAGCAAGTACTAAACTGTTACATTCCGTAACCCAGCGGGCGGGCGTCGCCTCAAAACTAAAAGACACTAAATTCCTTCAACTAACGTCTTCCCGACGCGACGAACTCATCTAGACCCTTACATGTTAACTCCACGAGTATCTAAAACCGACTATCTTAAAACAAAACGCTATCTCCAGGACAGGATTATCTTAGGGGTACAGGGTGCATAGGCTAGGGCATTCAAAGTCACGCACGTAGGTACACATAATAATTTCTAGACTAATGATAAACAAATAAATGTCGTGACTATCATAATACAATATGAATTTCTAAACTGAATTTTGACTTAAATAGATAAACAGAGTTAAAATATGAACATTGAAACTATAATTTAGAAAAGTTTATAAAAAGTTATTTATCTATTATTGCTCTTATCCTCGCCTTGTCACAGCGAAGGCATTGGACAGTCTGATATAAATAAGCGTTGCGTGTTAAATAGTTGGTGATATAAACAGATAGTCGACGAGCGCTAAACATAAATAAATATAGTTGTATAAATATATAAGTGAGCTATATATTGTTTAAATAAATAATCTTAGTTTTTAAGTGTCTTATAATATTCTTAGTCTTAATTAGTGTTTAATATTTGTTTAATCGTAGTGTTTGTTATATTTATCATCTTTTAATTATATTTAATATCTATTTATCGTTATAATAAACTTTTATTTTAATTAATAATAATTGTCTAATATTTACACTTCACCCAAATAAATAAAAATATTACAATATGTAATTTTGTTTCAAATCTACGGTCATTTATTACAAATGAGCAATATATATTGGAGCAGAATTGATGTCATTCTCAGGGGTCCGGTAAATTCACCGCCCGCAATTCACCGCGAAACATTCACTGGGGAGAAAATTCATCGCACTCTATTTATCGCGAAAAGTTCACTGCACACAATTCACCGCGGTAAGTTCACCTCGAAAAGTACATAACTACTTCTTGTTCAACATTAAATTCTAGCCCCTCATTTATTCCAGTTAAATCCACGGTTAATGTACTTCTTGTCGTCCCTGAAAAGTTAGGGATGCTATTTTGAGCATCGATGGGAGCCAACACAGAGCGAAGAAGAGTGATTGGCTTCCGGCAGATCGCCATTATAGCGTTTTATAAAATTGTTTTCATAAAAACATCCAATTTTACAAAGAAAACGGAAAACCACTGTTTTACTATCACTGGTTACCTATATTAAGGTAATAAAAACAGTCCTTAGCACCATACATAAATTTTCTTATATGTATTGTGTGCCATAAACTTTCCGCGGTGAATTGTGTGCTGTGAAAACGAGATCTCGATTCTCGAAAACTGTTTCGAGATTTCTCGGTTGTTATTTTTCTCATTAATTATATTTGCAAGCGTGTGATATTTAACATATTTTCAGTGATATCTGTCTCAATTTATTTTTGTAAATTTCATGGTTGATATCTTAATATTTACACGCTTCAAATATGTAGGTACAACGGGACCAATAATAATAATTATAATTACCCGGGTTTGACGTTTGAGAAAACAACTTTTTTTTTTAAATTCAAAAATTATAAAACAAACACACTACTACATAATTATAGTAATTACAATTGTTTATCATAAAAAAATCTGATGTGGCCAGCACATTACTTTCCGTCAGTTCTAAGTATTTTGTACAAATTTCACACAAAAAGTTCTTTGCAAAAGATTCTATTTCTTGTACATTACCTTCCGGCAGTTGTATGTATTTTATACAAATTCCATACAGAAAGTTTCTAGCAAAAGATACTATATTTCCAGTAAAATTACACAAACATACTATGTTAATTGCACTTGACACTGACATCTTTCAATCATAATTTTCTTAATATACTAGCTGTTTCCATAATTATAGCATAGTTGGCTAATATATGAAATTTAATTTATAATTTTTTAAATCTATGTATCCATTTAATATGAAGTATAAAACACCGACCCGGGTGGTGTAGTGGGCAACGTAGCCAACTCACGACCCAAAGGTTCCGGGTTCGGTATGGATGTTTGTGTGTATGTCTCTTTCATCATCTCATCCCCATCTCTGCAAAATACAGAACTGTAAGGATATAAAATAAACCGCAAAAATGACCCACCTTCACACATATCAATTGTAATAAGTGTAAATACTTTATATACAATAAAGAATTATTATTATATGAAGTATAAAATGTAGTCAAGTCGTATAGAGAATAAAATATTCGTTAATATTTATAATAACATTAATTGTGAAAAAATGATATTTAACATTGTTTTTTCAAGAAAAATTGTTAAAATCTTCAAATGTGGGTACTTCCGGTTGACCAATTACAACCAAAAATCAGCTCTTCATATAGATGTAACGAAGAGAAATACGAAAGAATTATATAATTTTTTAAATTGTAGTATTAGAGTTATCGCAGGGCAAATTTATGTCACACACAGACACACACACACATACGCATACGCATACGCATACGCATACGCATACGCATACGCATACGCATACGCATACGCATACGCATACGCATACGCATACGCATACGCATACGCATACGCATACGCATACGCATACGCATACGCATACGCATACGCATACGCATACGCATACGCATACGCATACGCATACGCATACGCATACGCATACGCATACGCATACGCATACGCATACGCATACGCATACGCATACGCATACGCATACGCATACGCATACGCATACGCATACGCATACGCATACGCATACGCATACGCATACGCATACGTATACGCATACGCATACGCATACGCATACGCATACGCATACGCATACGCATACGCATACGCATACGCATACGCATACGCATACGCATACGCATACGCATACGCATACGCATACGCATACGCATACGCATACGCATACGCATACGCATACGCATACGCATACGCATACGCATACGCATACGCATACGCATACGCATACGCATACGCATACGCATACGCATACGCATACGCATACGAATACGCATTCGCCTACGCATACGCATACGCATACGCATACGCATACGCATACGCATACGCATACGCATACGCATACGCATACGCATACGCATACGCATACGCATACGCATACGCATACGCATACGCATACGCATACGCATACGCATACGCATACGCATACGCATACGCATACGCATACGCATACGCATACGCATACGCATACGCATACGCATACGCATACGCATACGCATACGCATACGCATACGCATACGCATACGCATACGCATACGCATACGCATACGCATACGCATACGCATACGCATACGCATACGCATACGCATACGCATACGCATACGCATACGCATACGCATACGCATACGCATACGCATACGCATACGCATACGCATACGCATACGCACACGCACACGCACACGCACTCACACAAACACGCGCACACGTACGCGCCTTCACACGCACGCACGCACACACACACACACACACACACACACTCCATCGTAAAAACAGTAAAATCGTATTCTAGGGGCCCTAAAACATGCTTATTGATTAAAAACTCATCACCGAAGTTTTTGAGCAAAGACAATAATACCTTCCTTACCTAAAGGTGACGGAAGGTAAAAAACGAAAATATTAGATATCAGCTTCTATTAATAACTAAGGATTGAAATTTAATATGTTGATCCAGAATGTAGTTTCTAAATAGAATATTAATAAATTTTGATTTGAAATTGATTAGTTTAATTATAATCTATTACTTATTCTTTATGGGCGTGAACGCCTTGTGAGCTGTAAAAAATATTAAACATTTCTTAAAACGCGCTAAAATCGTATCATTTTTGACATTATGTTGTCATATATCCTTTATTAATTAATTTAAATAAAACTAAATTTGCGTCGAGAAATCTCGGCGAGTATCTCGGCCGAGACAAAACTGTATTAAACGAGACGAGAAAAACCCTACTTTTGCTAATTAATACGATATTATTTGCCATTTAAATGCACAGTACAAAATAATCTAAAAAAAAATTCGTACGTCACTGACTGTGATACTTCTAAACATATTGTATGTGCTTCTAATAAGATGATCATTTTCTATATTGCATGAACTATAGAACAAAATATATAAAAAATGTACATACCAAGTATAAAAATAATAAATGTATCTACATAATTTTCACATGATTAAAATGATAAAATCATAACTTAATTATCAAATGTTCACATAAAGTTAACACATGCAATGTGTATAAACAGCACTCTTCTACATGATGAGTCAAAAGTGAAATCCCGTATGGTTTCCTATAAAGTTGTTTACCTTATCCACTCACCGGTTTTACATTATAATCACAATGACATGGTCGCTCGAGTCATCATGGGGGCGGGGCATAAAAGAATTCAACTCGAATCAGTGGCGTACTTCCTAGTACCTATTTTATATTAGAATGAATAAAATTAAACTGCTAAAAAATAGTTTATTAGCTTTGTTATAGTGCACGCGTAGCTATAATCGAACGAACTGACTTCTTAATAGGAAAGGTTTCCCCTGTACTTAAGTATGAAGTGAAAATTCAAACTAATTGTTCTTGTACTATAACTATTACACCGGGGGCACTTTAAATACCCTCGAGAACGATTTGCTGTCTAAGACGATCTACCTAGCCTAGAATTTGTTTTAAAAAATATATATCTTAGAATATAGGTATTCTGTATCGGACCCGCATGTTGTGTCTTTTAGGGTAAAAATTGTCAGTTGACTAAAGCCCGGATAGAATGGCATGGACAGATTCAGATAGGTAAAATTCACAGTAATAAAAGGCTTTAGCGCCCTCTGCAACGATTGAAAATGGCTGGCATTTATTATCGTCTTCCATTTACATATACTCGTATAATGTATGTCATTTTATGCAGATCCCATACAGAGAATACTTAGATTGTAAAATATTATTTTTTAAAAGTTTTGGGTCATAACCCAGAACTGGGTAGATCGTCCTTTTTTCCGAGGAAGACAGCAAATCGTTCACCAGGGTATTTAAAGTGAGCAGCAAGTGCCAGTATTTGGCATACCGTGATACATTTTTCACGTAGCAGTAGCTCCCGGTCTCCAGGGCAGGATACGAGGTCTAAAACCGGCCCGGGCAAATAGTAGCAGACCGGCCCGAATAAAAAATTAATTTCAATTTGTAAAAAAATAGTTTTAATTATTTTTTGAGGCTGGATTCTAGAATATCTACCACCCTTGAAATTCTTTTTTTTGTTGCAATGAATTAACCCAAAATTATAGCGCGGAAGCAGATGTTTTTATTATGTTTTTGCAGAAATAAACTCAGATTTTACCTCATCTAAAGGATTTTGTGAATATTAAGACATCTTCGCTCGCAAATTTTCTAAAAATACTTGAACGTAAAGTTACCTAATGCGCTGAACTCAATTTGGCAAAATTCGGATGGTGCATGCATTTTATTGGTATTTCGCGCTGAAATGATTATTAGTCCGTATTTGTGAAACTGTGACTATATCGCTTGCAAATTAAAAAATACTTTAATGTAATATTAACCCAACGCACAGAACTCAACTTGACGAAACTCGGATAGTTATACATTCATTTTATAGGAATTAAACCCTACTTTTTTTCAGAAAAAAATCCAAGAAAACTATAAATATTGTTTTCCGCGCTCTAATTTTTGTGGAATTCAGTGTTTTTGTTGGTTTTACAAATATATTCTGCGTGTCTACTTTTTTATCGACCCTAGGAAATACAACAGTAAAATTATCCTATGGCTGTAAATTCTTCCCTATTAATTTTAGAACTACAAATACAAAAAATATTGAGAATTTATTGATGTAATAGATTCTTGTCATGAGACAAACATAAAATAAAATATCCGCATACAATTCAAATAATAATAATAATATTAATTATTAATATTGTTTCATTGAGTTTTTCTACTATGGTAAATGTATCCATGATTACTGATAAATAAATTAATGAATTTAATAATTATTAAAACTTTATGACAGATGTCATCTGCCAAACTCAACTGTTTAATATTTTGTGCTATTGCTCGTGGTTCACTGTAAATAGTTAACCAGTAAGCAAACAATAATTTTCGACTTGTTAAACACAGTTTTTAAGTTTGAACATTTTTGTATTTACACTTTTGTTCTAAAATTAATAGGGCAAAATTTTAACATTTCATTTCCTATAGTCCACAAAAACAGTAGACACACGGTATATAACCATCAAAATAAAATTCTTGACTGGTGTGTATTCTAGACTAGCCGTTTTGGCTAAGATTAAAAAAATGTTTTTTTTTCTTCTGATCATTTAAAAATTGCAGTAAGGTCGGCCCAATTTAAGGTTCGGCCCACCGGGCATTTGCCCGGTTGCCCGGTGGCCGTATCCGGGCCTGCCGGTCTCTATTACCATTCTCAAAAATTCAATACACGACGCGTATACTTCCGATGACCGATATAAATCTGCATTTAAAAAATCAAAGTCCAATATTAATTGATTTCAATCATTAAAGGGCTCAATGCCACAACTGTCCATGTGCAAAAAAGTAGCTTCGAGATAATTAGGAAAAACGGTGTAAAAATAAATTTTAAAAAGGCTCAATACAACAATAGTCCATGTGCAAAAATATAGTATCGAGATTAAGAAAAGCTTTTATTATTACCATGAGAATTTGTACATATTTCATTATAAAATGATTAACAGTATCAAATCAGTACTTTTATTAGATTAGTTAAATATTTATTTACAATTAATTAAACATCTGTAAAAATAGTCCACGCGTATAACATAGACGGTTTTTGTACTAAAGCTATATATACAGGGTGTTATATTTTAATGGACCCAGCAAATATCTTATAGCTTATAGCTTATTTATTAAGTTGGCATTTCTTTTCATATAACATGATTTATACACGAGCATGTAAGCTACTTGATGACGGATGTACATTCCTGATACCACTTTCGGTTTATGAGTAATTAATATCTACTTTGAAATTTCAAATGGAACATACTATATTTTTTTACAAATTTGAAAAGTGCATCAAATTTGCTTTACAATCATGTAAAATAATCCATATGTTACATTATTAAAAATTAAAATGGCGGGCACTTTTTTATACACCTAATTGGAAAAAGAATAGTGAGCCATGACTAGTGTTGCCACAAGACGAGACGAGACGAGACTTGAGGTCGGTCTTGTCTTGGTCTTGACTAAGTCTCGTCTACCTTAGTCTTGTCTTGGTCTTGTCGAGACGAGACTTGCAGTTAGTCTCGTCTTGTCTCGAGTCTCGACAAGACTCTCGACTCTGCGTCAATCAACAAATTGTTTATAATTTTATATAATAGTGCATGAAAATCTAAGAAAATCAGTACAATCATGTTTAAAAAATTCTAATAAATATTTGAGATATTAATTTTTAAAGTCTTCTAGGATCATTGTCTACTTGATCTCTTCAAAGAATTAATATGAAAATTTGTGTACATAGTGAGTTATAGTATTTATTTACCTTTACGTATTTTAAGTAGGTGAAATACCTAAATATTGTTTTTCAATTTTACAGTTAATATTTGTATTCCATAATTTAATATATCGTTTTACAAACTTACTTATTACGGGTTTCAGCATTCCCAAATCCGAAATTATTTCTTATTTTTTATTTAATTCTACAAGTGTACACTTTTAGTGTCACTGGTCAATATGAAATATGTATTAAAAATAATTACGAAATTTATTTTCTATTCGACGTCAGTTAGGTACGTTATTATATAATTCATTATTTTTAATACAAATTTCATGTCGGCAGTGGCGCACTAAAAGAACACTGCAAGAATTGAATACATAACAAGAAATAATTTTCCAAATTTTGGAAAAATTCTTTTCGAATGAGAATCAGCACAGCGAAATGTGTGTATATCATCAGAAAAAAATTTAAGAGTTAATCTTAATACTAGGGTTTTCGGATAATTAAAAAGAAAGTCACATTTATTTTTATTGGAATCAGGGTCATATTTGTCAGGGCACTTTCCCCGACTGGTCGACCAGCGTCTTTAATAATAACGGTGTGGGTGCACTAACTTGCTGTAATATATTGTATATATTATTATCGTTGTTATTAGTGTAAATAGTTAGTTGTAAATAAAATGCGTGTCGCTGTCCTTATTTTCCCTTCCCCAATATTTCTTTTCATTGTCAAAGTCACGTATATTTTTTATGCAACATCCCTTGCAGTGACCTTGGTAATCTCAGGCTCCAAAAAATCCGCTTTCTCTTAAGTTTTCTAAGAATTCGTACATCCCTACAATTTGTTTTCTCCAGGTCTCTACAAGTCAGTTCATCTCTCCGATTTAACTGTTTAATTATTTATTCTATTATATACCAAAATCTATGCACTTAATGCTCATTTATTTCTTTACGTATAGATTATAAATAGGAGTATTATGCTTATTTTGCAATATTTACTATTTAAGCCAAGTTTCAAACCCAGTTTGTGAATTTCTAATAAAGTATCCAAATTTTTATATTCACATAAATTAATGTTTCAGGAACACAACGAAAATACATAATTATAAATTTTTAAAAATTCATATCTCTTCTTTTTACTAATTCTCAAACAATATTTATGGCGTTAATCTTGAGTTGTGAAGCACTTTTAGCAAATATATTCCAAAAAATACCTACAAACTGAAGTCGAGAGTCTTGTCGAGACTTCAAGACTTTCTCGACAAGACTCGATACTGGTCTCGTCTCGTCTCGACTTTTCAGTCAAGACTAAAATTATGGTCTTGTCTCGACAAGACCAAGACGAGACGAGACAAGACCAAGACTGGTCTTGGTCTTGCGGCAACACTAGCCATGACCGTGGCTTGTGTTCCTTATTCTTATTTTCTGTATTATTAGGACAAAAAAATATTATTTCGTTTAATAATAATACTTACAATTGTTTTAGTTAATTGTTTTATTTCAACCCACAGTCATGGCTCACTATTCTCTTTCCAATTAGGTGTATGAAAAAGTGCACGCCATTTTAATTTTTAATAATGTAACATATGGATTATTTTACATGGTTGTAATGCAAATTTGATGCACTTTTCAAATTTGTAAAAAAATATAGTATGTTCCATTTGAAATTTCAAAGTAGATATTAATTACTTTTAAACCGGAAGTGGTATCAAGAATGTACATCCGTCATCAAGTAGCTTACATATTCCTCTATAAATCATGTTATATGAAAAAAATTGCCAACTTAATAAATAAGCGAGATATTTGCTGGGTCCATTAAAATATAACACCCTGTATATATATATATATATATATATATATATATATATATATATATATATATATATATATATGTCGCGGAGTAGTATCACTGGCAAACTCTATGTCGACCAACATTATTTCAGAACCACAGCGATAATATAAACGTGATGATCTCAGCGAGGCGGACATGCACTCACCCTGAGCACCGCTACACACTGATTCCATCCAAGCATTGTAGCCAAGAATGCTTGACGTTTCGATTACGACAATACAATTAAAAGATAATAAATGATTCATGTAATACTTGATTCATTAAATGATCGTTACGACATGCTTTGATATTACAATCTCCGACACGGCCATTCTGACATTTCACACGTCCTCGTGTGAACTATCTGAAAACAAAGAATTTATCCACAGCATTTTCGCTCGGCTATCTCTGACCAATAAGTGCTCAAATAGTTACAACTTTGTTCACATTTATATTAAGCTCAAAATTTAGCTATAGTACACTAAATTATTTAATGGACGCCTTTTTTACAAGACGTCAAACAAAATATATTTCTGGGACAATACATTTCACCAGTAAATACATGACTACCAATATCAGTATTCAAGCATTAATAAAGCTTAACCAGCAATCGATCGCTATTCCATCTTCGCTTAACCAGCGCAAGAAAACCATACCGTCATTGCTTACCCAGCAATGGAACACCCTTCCGTCATCGCTTAACCAGCTCGGAAAACCACACCGTCATTGCTTACCCAGCAATGGAACACTATTCCGTCATCGCTTAACCAGCTCGGAAAACCACAGCGTCATTGCTTACCCAGCAATGGAACACTATTCCGTAATCGCTTAACCAGCTCGGAAAACCACAGCGTCATTGCTTACCCAGCAATGGAACACTATTCCGTCATAGCTTAACCAGCTCGGAAAACCACACGACAGAGGCACCTAGTTAGCATGTTACCTTCGGCAGAGGTATCACAGTAGCATACTGAAACACCATGACAGAGGCATCCAGTAGCATGTCATCTTCCATCACGGTTAATAATTCTAAAGAATTTAACGAAAATGTCCAATGTCCAGACAAACGCCTCAATTGCTCCTTAGCCACTTTTGTTATAAAAGTTTGTCGGCTCTTCAAAGTTTTAGTCACCCCTGTGGATTTTCAACGATCCACTCGATTAGCCTAACTAAATTGTGGTCTCAACCTCCAGAAGGTTCATTATTGTACGCATGAACCGCTCTACTTAAAAATTAGAACATGGATTCATGTGTTATGTAAATAATACGTAACACCAAATCGAAATAATCCGGCATGCTTAAGCTTAAAGCTATCAAAATGTTCTAAATTTGTTAAATAATTCAAACAGATAGTTCTTCTTTTCGTTTTCCTAACTGTATTTTGGCTTAGTGTTTTTTTTTTTTTAGTTTAATTTTTTGACAAGTTGGTTTTTGCTCTTATTGGAGGTTAGTAAGTTTTAGTCAGTTGATCTTACACTGTTACAGGTGATGCTGTCTTTTATAATGTTTCTCGTTTGGCCTACAAATCCTCGCAGGTATTTTATAAAAAAAAATTGTTGTTTATTTAAACTTGTTGTTTATAATTGCTTGATTATACTCTGGAAAATTATTGTTGTTGATTTGTGTCATATATTTTTATTGTAGCACTTGATGAAGGTAAAATAATATACTGAAACGTTTGCAAGAGGATATGTAGAAACAAATTTTTTTATCTTCCTTTGTATCCATCATCCGATGAACTTTCTTCAATTAAATTTATCCTTGGATAACGATCAAAATATTTTAAAGCAATTTGTTCCAGCGTCCATCACGCTGCACTTAGGCGTCCCAAACATTAAGACAAACATTTGAAAAGCAAGTCCCGTCTTGTCAGACTTCTCTGCTTCCAATGGCTGACAGATTTCTGTTGCTCAATTGTTTTTCAGGTAAAACAGTCGGCTTCGCAACCGTGGCAGGCTCCAGTCTGGGCACCAGCTGTCCTGTGCAACTCCTCTGCGGATGATCTAGCTTGCCACAATTTAAACATTCAACAAATTCACAATTTGCAAAACTGGCATGGTCACCCCGAAAACAGTCACGTTTTATAGCTACGACCATGCTCACCGGAAATTTAATAAAGTCATATAGTATGTTCTGGGAATAGACTCAGTGACTATTTCAAACCACTACCATATTTATACCTAAATTTCAATAGTCATGAAAGTTTCATCCGTAACGACTCAGGGTTTTTGAACATGGACGTGCAGAAACTTGAATAACTTCATACAAATTATACCATGAAAAATTGATAAAAGTTCACTCAGATTTGAATTGTCTGCACAGCGCTTCACGCTAACACGGTACATCCAATACATTCTCTCACTATCAGTGCTACACATCGCCTCATTCGTAGATCTTGGGCAGGATGCTCGCCCATTCTGGCTTATTATTTCGAGACAGACTGGTACAGACTTCGTCCATAATTACAGCTTTCCCGCCACTGTCAACAATATTTTTCCCAAATAGCATCATCGTACGGTAACTGATCGAATGCATCGATCTCTCACTTCAATCACATTACCCTTAATGTCAACGCAGATACCTGAAACCTGAATATTCAAAAGTCCACATGCAATTTATACATTAACAAAATCATCAAAACAAATCCCGTAGCAGCCTCGGACACAAGCCGCTGTCCTTCTAGCAAAAACTAGAGATTGCAGGCAGAAACGAACCACTAGCCATACATCACCATATTTGGACCAATGATCACTCATGCATCGTTAGTACGGCGGCCAAAATGTAACAAAACACAGCACAAGCGTCTTTGTGGAAGCGCAACGATAGTTTTTCTTTGTATCACATACCACAGACGCTATGAATACCTGTCCAAGTGCAGAAATGGAATTGATTCTGGGGCCAACGTCTTTGCATTCTGCAAGACAAAACACTGCAAGTTTGGAGATCTCGTAGTCCACTCATAATTTCTAAAACAAAAAGCTACACAAGAGAGTTTTTGGTAATCGCCTTCGGTGGACAGTAGTAAGGCCACTCTTCCAAATAGACTATCTGCCCTGGTTTGCGGATATTTCTAAACTAGAGTCAGCAGAAACTGGATCGATTTTATTTGGTCCATGCTGCCAAATAAAGGAATCCATACACAACGGTTTCATTATATCTCAAGCAATAAATCTGTGTGCTCAATAAACTTAAACAAGCTCTAAAAGAAAAAGCAATCTACTTAACGTCAGATAACCAGGCTGCTTTCACTTGTGAATCAAAGCTAAAATGGGTACCGTAGTATAAGTGAGTCTTAGGCACTTCCTGTGGATTCTTGAAAAGCCATAATTCATAGCCTGGAGAAATTCATTTCATCTTCGACGATAAACGTTAAACTGCTATTATCTCTCAACAAAAGGGACTTTGAATTATGACAAGTATCTTTACTAGTCATTGTTCAATAAAATACTAAATTTCAGTTCATCAAAACTTTGGAGTGGCTTCCAGACATTTAGTCAAAACACGCTACAGCAGATCTTACTGGTCGCGGTGACAAAAGTCACCAGCGCTTAAAGCCCTTAACCTAATAATGATAATAACAATATCATCTATCTACAATTTGTAGCTCAGTAAACTTTATCTGCAGTTAATAAAATATTAATCTTTAGCATAGTTTTCTAACATATTTCCACCTTTAACTATCTTTCCTCAAGATCTCCAATTTCTATTTCGGTACACCATGGTTCTGCACACGCATCGGTCATATCTGGATAAAAAGTAAGTAACGATATATCAGGTGCCTCAAGGTTGCAGTGTACCTACTCAACGTGTTTGTTAGTTTGCGAAACTTGTACAATGAAAACATTTTACAACTTTCTTGACATATCGAAAGGCTTTAAGGAATTTGTATTAGTTCGTTTGTTATTTCACAAATAACTAACTAAATCGCAAACTGGTTGATACTCCCGATCTGTGACTACTTGACCTACATTCAGTTTAATAATATTGTCACGTCGCAGACGATGTAAAGGAGTAGAATCAAGCTACCAAAAATGAAATACTTATTACGTCATACAAGTTCAATGACAAAACATCAATCAAAATATAACAACTGCCATGAACACCTACTGTAATAAATAATATCTTAAATAACATATATGGGGATCGGTAATCCGGATCATCGGCCATCACAATAACATAAACAACAAACTCGACTTCGTCTCTCGTTTCTCAGCAAGCAACTGACCGAATTGCTTTTATTACAAGAGCAACCCAATTGCCATCAACATAGCTCATAACGATATCTTGAGCTTTGTAATAAAATCTCTTACCAGTATTGGAAGTCCGCTTAACATAAATTCAGTACTCATTACTCACGGTTCTACTTAACGAGCTCTTGTAATTGCGTCACCACTCTCTGGGTGGGACACAGACGGAATCCTTGTTACTGGTCAATGCCCTATGATGAAAACCTGCAAAAATTGCTAGACGGCCTTTCCATCTTAATCTGCTTGGCCCTGCACTTCACTTTATAATTCACCAACAGAACACAAACCCACATACAATATTGTGGATCGCAGGCGAATCCCACTTCTGATGTCGCGGAGTAGTATCACTGGCAAACTCTATGTCGACCAACATTATTTCAGAACCACAGCGATAATATAAACGTGATGATCTCAGCGAGGCGGACATGCACTCACCCTGAGCACCGCTACACACTGATTCCATCCAAGCATTGTAGCCAAGAATGCTTGACGTTTCGATTACGACAATACAATTAAAAGATAATAAATGATTCATGTAATACTTGATTCATTAAATGATCGTTACGACATGCTTTGATATTACAATCTCCGACATATATATATATATATATATATATATATATATATATATATATATATATATATATATATAAAACAATTGCTGTCATAGCCTTCTCACATATCCATTAATGATAAAATTTCAGCAAAAAAAAGTATTTATTTTTAACAAATGAATATGGTAAATACTAAGAAATTTGGTATGGTCGTAAAGACAATAGAAAATACAATTTAAATTTATAAAAAACTTGTATAGGTTGTATTTAAATTTAAAAAGTTGATATCACTTCCGGTTATACCCGAAGTCCCAGAATTACACTTTTCATATAATATAATCGCAGATATTGTATTGAATAAATTATGTCCTATAAGCAATAAGCGTATCTGCAATAATAAGCCAGATAAATGGGTGTAACCACTTCTTCAAACACTGTATATATATATATATATATATATATATATATATATATATATATATATATATATATATATATATATTCTTCAATAATACGTTGAGTGTATCTGAACACAATATTTCTGATACTGAACACCTAAGTGGTATTCGTTGGATTATACAATGAATAAATTTGATAACAAAAATAAAATAATATTTTTGACGTTTGTTAATAAATAAAAAAAAAACGTGTTTTACTGTGGGGATATTACATTTTGGACCCAGCGAAAATACAAAAGCGATTATACCCAGAGGCGTAAATAGCTTATAGCCGATATGGCGGCGGCCATAGGCGCCTTATTCGAAAGGCGCGAAAATGGATTTAATTGCGATTGATATTGTGAATTTTGAATTAAATGCCATTTCTTTCTCTGTCGACTGTACTCAATATAGTTTTCCGCATAATGCAAATAAATAAATTCTTAGCAGGTACCTTATTTATATTTACTTTACTGTAGACATCTAGCGTCTAGACGTGTAAGCGTAACCATCCCAACTTCAACTTCCTACCCTCTTGTAGCATTAAACTTGGGCCGGAGAACAGATGCGCAATATACAATTTTGTAGGTTTCGGACTTTCGGACGTATAGTTCATCTAGGGATCATTTTCCGAAGACTCGTTATCGCGCAATAGCTAAAACCGCAATGCCAAAATATTTCGGTCCGTACAGTCGACCAGTTCAGTATTTGAAATGCTGGTATATATTTTACGCCCAGTATTCGACTGTAGACCAATACTGTACTTTCCAGATTTTAATGCGTTAATCTTTGTCTTGGTCTACAGTCGAATACTGGGCGTAAAACATATACCAGCATTGCAAATACTGAACTGGTCGACTGTACGGACCGAAATATTTTGGCATTGCGGTTTTAGCTATTGTGCACCCATAATAAAACGATAACGAGTCTTCGGAAAATGATCCCTAGATGATCTATACTATATTATATCTAGATCTTTTTATTTTACACGCGTGAACTTATAAAAGGCGCATTTTTGTTGGCTTGCCATAATCGCCTTAATTGCTAGTTACGCCTCTGATTATACCACCTCACCACGTCGTCAAAGGTATATTCGCTAACTGATACATGGTAACTCGTAACTAAGTAAAATTCTAAAATGTCATTGGCTGAATTAATAATGAATTGTATAATTAGTTATTATGTCACAAGAGCTTCGAAAGTAAGTATTCGAAAATACTGCCGACTGAGGACACGTTATCATAGGAACACTAATTTAATATTAAGTTTAAAATGCAGTCAAATTTTATAGAGAATAAAATATTCTTTAATATTTATAATAACATTAAATGTGAAAAAATCATATTTAATATAGTTTTTTCAAGAAAAACTGTTAAAATCTTCAAATAAGGGAACTTGCGGATTTACCAATTGTAACCAAAATCTAATCAGCTCATGTATGTAACGATGAAAAATACGAAAGAATTATAATTTTAGAAATGTATTAGAGTTATCGCAGACGAAATTTTTATTACACACACACGCACGCACGCACACGCATACGCACAAACACGCACACGCACGCACACAAACGCGCGCGCGCGCACACACACACACGCGCACACACACACACACATACACACACGCGCGCGCGCGCGCGCACGCACGCGAACACAAACAAACAAACAAACATACAAACACATGCACGCACGCACCTAAAGGTGACGGAAGGTAAAAATATTTACAAAAATATACAAATATATACATAAATTTAATTTCTTCTTCAGCTTACACGGTATTAATTAATTCTTGCTCTTGTCTCTGTATGATCATACCAATGAAACCAACTATTTTTGAAGACATCACAGATATTTACTAATTCTCGAATTTTAAAAGAGATAGGGTAAGCGGTACTAATGTTGGCACCCATACAGTTATTGGCATAGCATTTTTTTTAATGAAATAAATAAGACGCTTCTACATTTTCTAGTGTTATTTCAGTTTATTTCTGTTCTTAATTTCATTATATACGTTATTGGTAAAATTTATTGTTTCAACACTAATACTAACATTTTTAATTCAATTAGATGGTCTTCATGTTATGATGACAGTGTTTTTTTGGTAGTTGTTAAGAAAATCGTAAGGATAGCAGCGAGAATTTTGTTCCAGAATATCGCATCTAAGCCTAAAATTAACTACTTTATTAATTCTTACTATTGTTTAAGGTCTCTTTGACTATTTTATGTGGGCTACGTCACATTTATATGCAAAAATATATTAATTTCTGGTATGCCAACTATTGTATCAGAATTATCGCATGAAACAGTAATTGGTACCCCTGCCATTTATTGTACATTCTACATTTATATTCTGTTTACAGTAATTGGCATTAGCATTTAAAAACCTTTATTTAATGTTTTTAAGTGCAAACTAAGAACAAATAGTCTTTTTCTCCCTGAGGATGCAGAAAATACCAGGAGGTTGTAATTTGTTTCAGTAGTGGGGAATAAAAATAAGGCATTATCCAACAAAAGATTGCTTTTGCTTTTTGGAAATATGTTATACTGGGGTCCGAATAATTAGTTTTTAAAAAATATTTCCTCACTTGTAGGTATTAGAGCAGTATTACATATTATAAATTTTGTAAGAAACAATATTTCCTACAACTTATATATAAAACATTTTTTACTAGAAGTAATAGATAGCAAGCTACATAGTCGGTATAGTTATTGACAATTTCTTTTGCTGAATTTTCTTTTTGCAAATAACTTCCATGTATGATACAATACTGAATTTAGGTTTGCGGTTCACTTCGTTTGGTTCTTTTTTATTTTCTTTCAAATGGCGATGCTGAATTATTTGTATTACTGTTATCGGTAATCGATATCATACTGGGATCAATAAATGTCCACAAATATCTAAAATCGACCTTATTAAAATTATTATAGAAATTTATTTATAATATCGAAACTTATCGATGAATATAGATACATAATAATATTATATTGATAATATTGATACCTATTAGCCATTCATACATATTTGGATCTCCCAATTATCATCAATTATTAATAATATCCGGAAAAAAGTGATTTTTATCGATATATTGATATTTATTTGAGTCATAGTAAGCACTGTAAAAATCTGATGTGGCCAGCACATAACCTATCGCCAGATATTTTACCTGGTTGTACACATAAAACAAAAAATATTTTTAAATACAAATAAATATATTCATGTTTCACTACAAAATAATTCTCACATATATTTGCAAAATCTATGAGATATTTTAATATAAATTATGTACAATGCATACATTTTCTTTATATTCAATATCCTGAAATTTTCTTTTCCTACTTTCCTTTTCTTTTTCTTTATATTCGTCATTGAAAGTTGAAGTGTTCGCATTGTTTTTTCTACTCTGTAGATTTCTCTTAATTTTGTGTGGTAAAACTTATTATATTTTTACCAAATTTTCACAAGTGATTGTAATCAAAGCCTAATTTGCAGTGGTGTTTCTGAAGTGCTGGTGAACATAAGTGAAGTTGATTTATTTTAATAATTTCATATCTTCATCTCGTGTATCGCCTGCACGTGTTTTTGGTCATTTTTACTATAATTTTTGTGTTGGGACTTGTTTATTAATCCGTTACCATGCCAACGTGCAGCAAGTGCAGTCGCAACGTAAACAATAAATACCCGTATGTCCGCTGCTTCAAATGTACGCGCGTGTTCCATAGTGCGTGCGCTGATGGCGAAAATAATCAACTTGCTGACCAGCGCTGCTACGCCTGGCTGTGTCCGTCATGCAGACCTCAAGATGGCAACATGGCAGCTGGTGCCGATTTAGGTATACCTCCCACACCCAACAGAGATTTGCAGGAAATGATAAAGACAATGAAAACCGAGCTATTAACAGCCATTGACTCTAAGTTCGATACTATCATGAAATCGATAAATTTTTGCTGTGATAAAATTACCGACTTTGAAAAAGAACTTAAAATCATAAACAACAAAGTAAAAGATTTAGACTCAATTCAGGCAGTAAACTCAGAATTAAAAATAAATGTAGCTTTACTAAATAAAAAAATTAATGATCTGGAACAATATTCCAGAATTAATAACGTGGTAATACAAAATATTCCAGAAATCAAAAACGAAAACATAAATGATATAGTTTTAAATTTAGCTAAATCTACAAAAATTGATGTAAAACTTACTGATCTTGATGCCGCCCATCGCGTTTCACATTTAAATAGAGTTAACGTTAATCATCCGAAGAACATAATTGTAAAATTCATCTCGCGGGGCATGAAGGATATGTTCATGACTGCAGTAAAATCAAGTAACGTCACCACTAAAACTTTAGGTTATGAGAATGACGTTAAAATTTATATAAATGAACATCTCACCAAAGAAAATGCTGCTCTATTTAAATTAGCTCGTGATCAACTCCGTGTGAAGAACTTTAAATACGTGTGGACAAAGAATGGAAAAATTCTTGCGCGTAAATCTGACACCTCAAAAACTGTTACAATTTCATCTGAAGCGGATGTTAATAAACTACAGTAATAATATCTCCACTTCGGTATATTAAATACTCGTATCTTTTACATCCCTTATGTCTCTGAGTCTCTATTATCAAAACGTTCGTGGTTTAAGAACTAAAACACATGATATAAAAATAAATTCCACTACGTGTGATTTTGACATTTTGTGTTTAACTGAAACATTTTTAAACACGTCTGTTTACGATCATGAAGTTATTGGTGATAATTACTCCTTAGTGCGACGTGACCGACAATCCTCCTCTTCAGTGAAATGTGATGGTGGTGGAGTACTTATTGGTGTTAAAAATAATATCAAATACAAACATAAAACCGAATGGTGTACTAGTGTTGAGGATGTTTGGGTATCGGTTTATTTAAAAACAGCTAAATTAAACATATGTTGTGTTTATATTCCCCCTGATTGTCCTGAACATCTATACATTTTTATGAACAATTTAATTCAACTGATAGATTCTGCGCCGAATGATAAATTTATAATATGTGGAGATTTCAACTTGCCCCTTTTACAATGGCGATTATGTAAAAATAGTTATGTAGCCGACAATATCTACAACACATTATCATCAGATTTCATAGATAATATATCTTATTGTAATTTAAAACAATTTAACGGCATTTTGAATCAAAATAATCGATGTTTAGATTTAGTTTTGTCTAATGTCGATTGCATGAACACTATTCAGTGTAGTACACCTCTCACAAAAGTAGATCTGCATCATCCACCGCTAGTTACTCATTATCATTGTGAATTGCAATCGACATTGGAACATAACAACAGGGAGGTGTTATTATTTAAAAAGGCTGATTACAACGTTATAAATGATCACTTCTCAAAAATAAACTGGGCTGAAGAATTTCATGGTTTGAATTCAGAGCATTCAGTTAATAAATTTTATGACATTTTGAATAAAACTATTGAATCATATGTCCCCAAAAAACTAATTCCTAAAAATACATACCCTTCTTGGTTCTCCTCGGAACTCATAAATTTAATTAAAAAGAAACACAAAGCTCATTGCAAATTTAAAAGGTTCCACAATGCCTCGGATTATATAACCTTTTCTTCGCTTAGGAGACAAGTGAAATATTTATCCACAACATGCTACAATAATTATTTAAAAAACATAGAACAAGAAATCCCTGGCAATATAAAAAAGTTTTGGACTTATGTTTCCTCTGTAAAAAAAGACAGTATTCCATCAAATATGTCATATAACGATTGCAGCTCCAGTGATGGCCATGAAATAAGTAATATGTTCGCTGATTATTTCCAATCAGTCTTTTCAAATAATAATAATAATACGCCCCCTGCTTGTAACTATAATATGTTGACAAATAATATAAGTATTGGTCAAATTGTTACAAATGAGAATGAAGTACTCGATGTTTTGTCTACTCTAGATACAAACAAAGGAGCTGGTGCAGATGGAATTCCCTCTTTACTTGTAAAATCATGCTCCTCCTCCCTTTGCCATCCTCTAACATTAATCTACAATAAATCACTTACTGAAGGTTATTGTCCCAGTATTTGGAAAAAAGCACAAATTACTCCAGTTTTTAAGTCTGGTAACAGGAATTCTATTGAAAATTATCGACCTATTTCAAAATTATGCATTTTCGAAAAGGTTCTAGAAAAAATAATTTATAAACATTTATTTTCATCGTTTAAACATATTATAAACCTTGAACAACATGGTTTCTTTAAAGGTCGCTCTGTTGATACTAACTTGGTAGAGTATACAGATTTTATTTTGGAACACATGAATGAAAGGACACAAATCGACGCAGTTTATACTGATTTCAGCAAAGCGTTCGATAAAATTAACCACTCCCTATTATTGTCGAAATTAGAGATGTACGGCATACATAGTAATCTACTTCAGTGGTTCAAATCTTACTTGACAGATAGGTACCAGTGTGTTTCATTCAATGGTTTTACATCGAATTATCTTCCTGTGACCTCTGGAGTACCACAGGGATCCCATCTAGGGCCACTCCTTTTCATCATTTTTATCAATGATATAAATAAATGTTTTATTAATAGTAATTTTAGTATGTATGCAGATGATCTTAAGATCTTTAAAGCCGTCTCGAATAATTCTGATGCTTTAGATCTTCAAGCTGACCTTGACAGGCTTAGCTCGTATCTAATAGATAATCAGTTATTGTTAAATATTAGTAAATGCTCTTGTATAACATTTACTCGTAACAGAAATGTGCTTCAATTCAATTATTATATTAACCAAAACCCCGTTAATCGAGTTACGCAGATTAAGGATCTTGGTGTCATTCTCGACGCTAAATTATTATTTGATATCCATATTGACAGAATTGTAAAAAAGGCTTACAGAATGTTGGGCTTCATTCTGCGAATTGGCAAACTTTTTTGTAATTATAAGTCATTTACTAATCTATATTATACCCTAGTCCGATCGCAGCTTGAATTCGCTTCAATTTGTTGGTCTCCTCAATATCAAATATATATCAGTAGAATTGAACGAGTGCAACGAAAATTTATCTCTTTCATGAACTGGAAATTTCCTCAGAACTCCACTAATCTCATGACGTTACAAAATAGACGTATAGTTCTCGATTTGGTATTTTTGTACAAAATATTTAACAACTTTTTTGATAGCCCATTTCTCGTTGGCAAGTTCTGCATAAGGATACCTGTTCGTTCCACTCGTTCATGTAATTTGATCTTTATAAAAAATGTTAAAACTAATTCCGAAATGAACTCACCTGCAATTAGGTTACCTATAACCTACAATAATTTTTTGAGTCATATTAATGATATAGACATGTTTTTCTTCAACTTAATAAAATTTAAGAAGACTGTTATTAACTATATTTCTGCCATTAATTCGTAACTTTATTATATTCATTTATATGGTAAATTATATTAAATATTTATTTTATTTCCTTGTATAAAATTGTATCTACACTACAACTTTCAAATTATTGTTCATTGTTGTTTGTAAATTAGTGCTGTACTATAATTGGGACTAGCTCCTGTTGTACGGCCTATTATTATAAATAAATAAATAAATAAATAAATTTTATCGTAAATTCCTTTTATATTCTTTTTTACGTATATTCTTTTGCGATGTTGACTTTTTTTATTTTCATGATCTTCATAATGATGTACAAATTTTTTTGACAGTGGCATACAAATAATTTTGACAGTGACATTTATGTGTCAATTACAAACATTTGAATTTCTTGCCTTGAAGACACACACACACACACACACACACACACACACACACACACACACACACACACACATACGTACATCATCGTAAAAATGTTATAATCGGATTCTAGGGACCTTAAAACGTGCTTATTCACTAAAATCTGGATATACGATTTTTAGCTTGAATACAATACCTCTCTTAGCGAGAGGTAAAGGATCATGATTTAAATTTTTAACAATTTATATTTTTTATCTTGTATCTATTTTGTGTATTATGTAATAAAAAATAATTTGAAAATCTAATACATTGAATGTATTAAAACAATTGTAATTGATTTAAATAAATAATGTAAAAGATAACCGTAATGATCACAGGTAAATGGAATTTTAATTATTTATAATAATTTTTCTATATTCTAATTTCTTCTGAGTACATATTTGCTGAAAAATATGTATGTTTAACAATAATACTAGAAATAAAATATTTCAGTTTCAACTATTTAATTTTATATTTGCCGCGCGAATCCCCACATCAATGTGTATTAGAAGGAGGAGCTACAGTACCTGCGTCTGCCCCCACAGGTCTTCACTCTCCTTGCCGATAGTTGAAGTTTAGGCTCTCTCCATATGTATTCCTACTTCTAATTGGGATTTTCAATTATCAAGAGATGGCGTTGATTGCATTAAACAATGGTACACTTTTTGTTGACATTTATAAGCGTAACATTGCTGTCAATTGTGTTTCTTTAGTTTTCGTATAATTTCCTCATTTATTAGTATTTTTTATTTATAATTCAAGTATGTATAATAGAGTTTTTGTACTCATATAGTTATAGTTTCATGTAAATGTCAAATGTGTACCACTGTTTGTAGTACTAATATACGCCGCTAGTTAGCGTGTTCTTATTTGAAAATCCCAATAGTCTATTTAAAAAAAAAATACGTGCACATATATAATGAAATGCAATTATATTCCTCACTTTTTTTTATTGTACGGTTAAAATGTTGTCGGTTTTGTTATTATTCTGGCAATTTTTGATGAATTTATATATTTTTGTTCTTTACTAGTGATTCACCTACTAGTGAATTGGTAGGAAGTCTGATACCAGATATTTGGTTTATTCTTTGGCCCAATATCCATATATTCAGCAATCGGATATTTAAGGAAAAATATGAAATTCTGAAGTACAAACAAAAGTAAATGACTAGTAGTACAAATAAATTACTATGTTGTGTTTATACATTATATTCGTATCATAATATAATGAATATTAAACTCAATAAATTAGCATGTCATGAAGAAAAAATTAATATACTTTATACTTAGTGTACATGAATATTTTATTACCAATCATTACAATTATTTCAGTTGTAACTAAATACCTTGGCGTGAATTCTTAACCATGAATGAGCTTCCAATTAACAAGATAATTATTCTCTCACTGTGATCAGTAAAGCTCGGATTATATGCAAAATGCACATTTTTGCATTTTTTGTATATTTCACCTAATTTTTCCATATTTCATTGTGATGTGCATATTTGTGCATATTTTCTAAACGTTAGATTATTTTTATCAATTCTAATAATAATTCATGCATTTTTTTGTATATTTCAATGCGATGTGCATATTTGTGCTTATTTTTAAAATTTACTTAGTTAATTTCAATAAAATTCTCATATCTATTGAAGAACTTTGAAGTCACCGAACCAGTGATACGCCGCCAAAAATTACGCAGAATTTCATTTATGGCTGTAATTTCCCAATTCTAATCCCTTACAGAGAAAGTAACGGTCATTCTAGCTTTAAATATTTCTGTCGGTTTCATTATCTTAGTATAGAGAGGGGGTGGAAAATGTACATCACTTTCAATTACATTTTGAAACCATTCGTCCAGATTTTACCTACGGAACAGTAACGTTTTTTAAAATAATGGCTTCAAAATTATTTGCGTGGGTTCGTCCCTATCCGGAACTGTCTATAGACGGCGACAATATTTTCTGTAAACCTTATGGCAAGTCGGTAAGTTGTTTAACATACATTTGTTTTTCATAACAAATTTAATTGATTTTATTTGTTATTTTATAGATATCCAGCACAAGAAAGTACCTGATTGACCAGCACTGCAGGACTCCTCTTCACAAAAGTAATTCTGATAAGCGAAATACATCGAATGTATCGCAGACATCCATACGGGAATCTTTGTTGGTTCATTCAAGAAAAACTGAAGAGGATACATTTAAGTTCGATTTATGTCACGCCATGCTTGCATCGAACATTCCATTACATAGGCCCGGATTACCCATAAGGCCAACCTAGGCCATGGCCTAGGGTGCAGGCACAGAGGCCCCCTCTGTGCCTGCACCCTGCACCATCGAGTAGTTGGATAAATGAGAAAACGGAAAGAGAGAAGTGCCTGCAGTTATAACCGTGCCAAATCTCAAGAGCTGTTGCGCAGAAAGCAAAACTCTATCTTTCTTTTTCTCTCTCCCTTATTGCCTGACCTTTCTCTAGCTGTCTCTCTTCTTGATCTGCGCATTTCATAGCTCATGATATTTGGCACCGTCTCTACTAGACAACGTGTAAACAGTCACATTTGCTTTAATTATACAAAATCAGTATAGTAGAGTGATTGATAAATCCTTTAGAGCTATGACAGTTGTCCAAGATTTTAACTAATTCTAATATTTATGTACCGGGTGTCTACTTATGAATCTTAGCAAATACAATGGTAAAATTTTCACGACTGTAATACTGTAAAACTGTTCAGAATTAATAAATTGCATCTAATAAGTCCAAAATTATTGTTTACATGCGTTTCATTTGAGAGATAGAGAAGCAAAATAAAAGAGGTATCTTTAGCTAGTTATAAAAAGATGATAAATGTAGCTTGGATGTCTGATAATAGTAGGTATATTGAAAACAAATTTCATAAGACAATCTGTTAATCCATGAGTCCAATTTTGAAAACGAGCCGCTTCACAGTGAGTTTTAAAAAGGACGAGTGCTATCACAGTTCTTATAAAACATGTTTTTGTATAATTTTTTCTATTGGGGTAATTTTATAATTCCATTAAATTTTTAATAAATACGACTTGTAAAATCAGTTACATCGGTAGCATTTCCCTCTAACAAATTGAACTTCAGGGATGAAAATTCGTTGTTGATATGTCATTTATGTATCAGTTTTAAAAAGAGTAAGTCATACCACCTCTAGAAAACGAAAAGCTCCAAAAACAGTACGTTTATAGACCTTCTTAACATCAGTGCGCTTATAGACTCATAAAGGCACCGATATAGAACAAGAATTTAATGAAATCAAGCATTATTAAAACTCGGCATATATTGAGAGGGAGAGGGGGGTGCAGTCATGAATTTGGGCCTAGGGCGTAAAGAAATGCTAATCCGGGCCTGCCATTACATAAGTTAAGTAACCCTAGTTTTAGGATCTTTCTTGAAAAGTATTGTAAAAAGAGCATTCAGAATGAAAGTACGTTAAGGAAAAGAACTTTAGATACATGTTACGCTGAAACTTTGTCCAAAATTAAGACACATTTACTCCTATAAAATAATTTCTATTATATTATTGTTGATGAAACTACAGATGAATGCGGTTGATATATAGCAAATTTATTAATTGGCATTTTATCCGAAAATTTTGTAGCAAAACCTTATTTAATTGCAGTTAAAGAATTAGAAAAACCATACTAACAACTTGGCACGTACTTCAGGGTTATTAACAAAATCAATGTTGCCAATTTACTGAATAAGCCGAAAATGTACTGACAGCCATATTTAATAAAATTGACGGCATTATTTAAAAGTGTTTAATACGATTTTTGTCTTGCCTTCTTTGTAGTATAAACAATTTAAAATAATGAAGTCAAATTTATTGAATATGGTTGTCAATACATTTTCGAATCAATCAGTATATTGGCAGCACTGATTTTGTTAATAACCCTGAAGTATGTGCCATGTCGTTGGCATGGTTTTAGTTAAAACAGGTGTTAGAACCACGCTCGTGCTACCAGCCATTGTTGCTAACTGATGCATGGTAAAAGCTGGAATACATTTAAAAGTATTTTATCCTAATTTAATACATTGTACTTGCGTCGCTCACGGAATGAATAGAGTCGCCGAAGAAATACGAAATCAATTTCCGTTAGTGAACGATTTAATTAATAATATAAAAAAAGTTTTTATTAAAGCTCCTATAAGAGTTTAAATATATAAAGATATTCTAACAGATGTTCCACTTCCCCCTAAACCTGTAGTTACACGATGGGGCACATGGCTTGACCCGGCTTTGTTATATTTCAAATATTTACCACAAATTAAAGAAATAATGTCAAAATTTAATTATGATTCCTCTCTGCGGCAATAAAGGGTGCAAAAAATATTAAATGATCAACAAATAGGCCAAAACTTGATCTTTATTAATAACAATTATAAATTAATTATTGAGACAATGACAAAATTAAAAAGACAGGGAGTACCTTTAAATGAATGAGTTAAATTAGTAGCACAATTAAAGTTAACTGGTAATGAAGCACAAGGGCTTATTGCTCAATCAGTATCAAAAAAATTAGAGGAAGTTCTCAAAAAAACGAAGGTTTCACCATTTTAACTCTTGTATCAAAAGTTTTAGATGGGGAATTTTCAGACGAGCTAAGAATTGACCATCAAATATTTTCATCATTAAAATATGCCTCTATTACATCTGTCTACGTAGAACGTAGCTTTTCTGTGTATAAACACATGCTAAGTGACAGAAGGCAATCATTTAAAATGGGTAACTTGGAAAAACATTTAATTATTAATGCAAATGAATTTATATTCCGTAGTTCGTAGTAATAGATTGTAAATTTCTGTAAATAATTAATATTAAGCATGTCAATATAACCGTATTTATAAGCAAACAAATTTGTTAAAAACATTATTTTGTTTATATTTTACATAATAAAAATAATTCTATACTGTATTTAAACTTTACGTAGATATTACAACTGATATGTAGATGGATGAGTATTTTTTTGCTATATTTTTTGTATTCTTGTACTGCATATTTTGCATACATTGGACACTTAACTGCATATTTTCCAATAAAAGCCTGCATATATATGCGCATATTCTTCCTATTTTCCTTGCATATTAATCCGAGCTTTAGTGATCACTTAAGCAGTGACGGTATTTGCTTACGTACGCATAGTGTGGGGTTAAATTAAATAATTTATTGAATGTTTATTCAAAAATAAGAAATCGGACAAAAATATTTTAAAAATAAATAACATGCAATATATAAATTATAAATAATACATATTGTAGGTTTGCATAATTTAAATAAAAATAATCACCCGAAACTCAATAGATATGCATTTTGACAGAAAATTAACAGGGATAACTAAAAAAAAGAATGTAATTCCAGGTTAAATCTATTGAAAACTCTGGGCAGCAAAAGCCTAATGAAAATATATAAATAAATAATTATTAGATTAAAATTAGATTACTGAAGTTTCATACAAGGCACCGTCAAATTGATTTCGGAATTGGTCAATAATATTTTATTGAAAACAGGTACAACAATTTTACATCAATTTCTCTTAAAATACACACCTCCTGCATTTACGCATTTCCACCTTTCGTGCAACTGTACAAAAAACTCCTGCCAACCATTTTCTGAAAGTGTCTTTAGCTGCCTCGTCGAATTTTTTATCACCTTTATTGGGCTAGCAAAATGTTATCTCTTCAATTTTATTTTGAAGCAAGGGAACAGACATAAATCGGCTGGTGCAAGGGTGGGAAAGTAGGAGGGGGTGTTCCAGAATGGTGACATTTTTCTTAGCAAGATAATTTTTCGCCATCAGGGAATTATGTACCGGAGCATTGTCATGCAGCACGAACGAAATAGTTTCCTATGCAATCAACCATGTAGGTATCATCGAAACATAGATTAATAAATAAATAAATAAAGCACGTCATAAGTAGAATTAAAGTCTGAATTAAATATAACAATCTTATCACAATGGCGACTACTGAAAAAATTCTTTTTACTTAATTTTAATTAACTTTAATTAACATTATTTATCGATTATTTATCGACGTGCTAACTTCACACATAGCACGTTATTAAAAAAATATAAAATTATTTTATACATCTTGTGTTAATGCTTTGTTTGAGCTCTTTGAGTTTCAAATTTTTTTTTAAATCTCTGATTCTTCCAAGATATAATTAACGTTATTCAATCACAGCTAGCACATTATATTAATTAACGTATAAAGGGTGTTATAAGGACAATAACGCCTGAGATCAACAATGTACTTTTCGAGGGCCTATTGCCCGAGATGTGTACGTTGATCGAAGGCATTATTGTCCAGTTAACTTCCGTGGTGCGTTCAACGTTTAACGTGCGACTATAATTTTTTAATAAAATAGTAGGTAGGCCATGAATGCTTCTGCTTGTTTTTTAGGCTTTATCCCAGTATCAATATCAATTTATTGACAACATTACTATAGCAACAACTTATAACACGCCCTTGGGTGTTATTTGGTATATAATAACCCTGAATGTAGGGTTATTATGGTAACAATAACATACCAGTCGGACGTTAATAATATTTTCATAATACCATACTGTTAAATGTGCTTTAACAGTATGCTCAACCAATATATGCGTCAAAACAGCTACTGCCGTTATTTTTTATAACAGTACAATTATTAAAAATCAAGTGTTTCTAAAAAAATCGCAGCGTCATGAAGTGTGTCATGACAAGCTTTTACCTGTTAAAATGCCATAGAAAATAGAATTTTCAGAAGATGTTTCATGTTACTACGAAAAATACTAAACGTCACACTGCCGATATGCAAATAACAGACATGGTTGATTATAAAATCGAGGCGATATTTGCTTCATATCAGCCTTATGACGTTAAGAACTATAATAAAATAGTAATTTTATTAATACATATTTTGTTGGTTCTTCGTTACTGCTCCTTTTTGTTTGTAAAATCTTTACCTATACCTATATGATATTTGAATAAAAAAGCATCTTTTCCGTCCCTAGAATCTATTATAATATTCCATTGCCTAATTTTCGTTCTTAGATTACACTGAAAAACAAGAATGGCAGTGATGTTTTTAAAATATGATAGGAATAAATTTCTTTGTTACTTTTTAAAATAAATATAATAAACATTTTGTATGTAGAGTTTTTAGATTAAAGATTAAATACACTGTTTCCGTTAAACAATAACGTTAATTATTTTATGTCTCACTAAAGTATAAATAAGGAACTGTTTATTTCTAGGATACGGTGTATATAAACATATCTATAACAACCGGTGCATTATATGAGGGCATAATCGTTCATTATGCCCTTATTATAATCCGATCATCGTCTATGGACTTTAAATTAGAAATAATATGAACGGTATATAATGAAAATTATTTTCTTTTTAATTATAATTCATTACAAGAATTATAAGGATTGATTACAACAATTAATATATAAATTGATTACAATAATTTATTGAAATAAGAAAACAGCTTTCAAAGCACAACACAAAAATCATTTTAATTTAATTATTATACTTAAAATTGACTATGAAAAGGGCGTTAAAAGCAATTTACTTTCACCACACATGGAAATAGTAAGTACGTCGAATTGCAGACTGCAATGTTTCGCATCGATTCTTGACGTATGACGGTTCACTAATTTTTTTGTGGACGATATTTATCCACGTTTAAAATAATTTTTGATATTATTTACCGTCACATGCGACACATCTAAAGCAGTACAAACTCTCTAAAATGTAATAATATTCAGAAATAAGTGCATAAAAAATAAAGAACTGAGATGTCATGTGAAAACGAACCTCAAAATATAATACTTGCATCTTCAATAGACGAGAATGGAATAATTAGGGGAACATTTATGCGTTTGTCTTTCTCAAAGTATACGAAAGCATTCAAAATAATTTATTTACACCGTTTCGATAAAATATCTTCCGAAACATCAAATTCATCCATTCCATCATCTCCAACGATGTATAACATTGATGTTTTAAAAATAAATAGCCGCATTCAGCATGGCACAACGCTGGCAGCGCTGAGCACTGAAATTTGCCGAATACAGTTGCTGGACCAATCACATTCGTCCATTCATTGCGTTCGACAAACTTCGGCGCTCACCGCTGTAAGCGCTGTGCCAAACTGAACGCGGCCATTAAATGTTGATAACAAGTTGATAATAAACAAAACAATTGAACAACATCCTTAGCAACGCCCAAGCTTAAGCATTATTGTAATCAAAATTATTATAAATGAAAACTTATTTCACATATTCTAGTGGGACATAAAATCTTGTATGCAGCACGAGCCTTACTAGATGATAATGCCCATCGGACGACATTTATCCCTCAGGTCGAAGGCCCTCGGGCTAGATCCTCGTCACCCTCCTGTCATTATCATCATCGTAACGCCCGTGGTACATAAAATACCATTACGAATTGTCCAATGAATTAAAAAAAAAAATTAAGAATAAAAGAGCATTAACACAGCCTTAACAAAAGATGCATTAAAGAATTTATTTTATTAATGACGCGCTAGGTATGAAGTTGCCAGTTGCCACGTCAATAAATAATGTTAATTTAAAGTACAAAAGAGCACTAACGAAGCGCTAACAAAAGATGTAATAAATAATTTGATATTTTGTTAATGACGTGCTAGATGTGAAGTTGGCACGTCAGTAAATAATGTTAATTATTTCATAAACCGTTTTATGTTTTTCAAAAAATTTTAAAGCACAAAGCAACACTAACAAAACATGCATTCAATAATTGGATATTTTGTTAATGACGTGCTAGGTGTGAAGTTGGCACGTCAATAAATAATGATAATTATTTCATGAACCGTGATATGAATATCAAAAAAAAAAAAAATTAAAGTACAAGAGCACTAACGATGCACTAACAAAAGATGTATTAAGTAATTTGATATTTTATTAATGACGTGCTAAGTGGAAGTTGGCACGTCATTAAATGATGTTAATTATTTTATGAACCGTTCAATCAATTTAAAAAAAATTAAAGCACAAAAGAGCACTAACGAAGCACTAATTACCAATATAAAAAAGATTATTTGTGCTTCCAATGACGTGCTAACTTAACGCTGGTCGTTTTCGTCTGATGACGTTGAAGGATCTCTACTTAAGTTCCTTGTTTACAGTTTGACCTTGAGGAATGAATTCTTGGTTAATAACGCCTTAGTAATTAAAAAAACACCTCCTAATCACTTTCGTCTTGCTTTTGCTCAAGCGACATTTTTGTTCGTGCCGTTCGTACCAGTCGATTTTTTATTGCCTCATTTCCGTATGCTTTCTGGAGCATCTAAAGAGTTTCAGATGGTAATTTTTACAGCAGAATTTGATGTTTGCACGCTGCTCTGAAGATATTTAAAAATCAGACAAACGAAAAAAACGCGTTATAAAGCAACACCCTGCAGCTTTCGTAGACACTCAGACAATAACTAAAAGGGATGCCGGGCGGTTTGACGCTTTCCCTGGTAATGGCTGCCAACCCAAGAAAAATAAATTTCTCTCCAGCGATCACCTGCTTGGCTCTACCTCGTGTATGTATATAGATAATTTGCAAGCACAGTCAACACCACAACCACAAAACACGTAACAAGATTAACTTCAAACTTCCAGTAGACTGCCCAACTGTTGTTGACTTTTTTAAATTTGAGATTATATTACTCCATACCTACTTATACTAATGCTAGTTGGTGTAAATAACTTGTCTTAAACGGGGTTATCAAAAATTTCTACATAATTTTAGTATCATTTTTAAATAGGTGCATTTTGATTAGAATCATTGTTGTTGTTCTTGATTATAGATTACCTATACTATTTTATAAGTATTATGTATTTACTCGTATCATATTATACTTACTATAATGGATTAAGCTTTTGTAGTAATACAGGCATAATAATGTAAAATAAAAATAAATAAAACACATACTTAGTGAAGCTGAATATATTTATGCTTATCATTATTGTTACTTCAGTTACTATTATTGACTTGAAAACTACAGAACCCAGCTTTGAAATTTGTTAAGTACGATGTATAGACATTAAAAAGGTATAGGAATACAGTGGCGAATTTAAGGGGTGTCGCACCTGGCGGAAGCCATGGGCCTCGGGTTTAGGGGGGGGGGGCTCGGAAACATATATGCAAAAATACTGATTGATAAAATAAATAATGGATTTCTCGGCGGTGATTGGCAGGAATTATATTAATAACCCATTTAGTTGTTAATTTTATTTAAAATTCCAATATTTCGTTACTAATTTTGTAACTTCATCAGGGAATACTAAAATGTACATTAATTTTGTATAACTTGTTTGTTACATGTTGAAGTTTTTTTAATACTTACAAATATGTTTAACAGTTTAAAATTGGAAAATTCGGACGTAGAAACATCTATCTTCATTACATTTTTGTTATAAACATGTTATTTTTTAAATTTGGAAAAGTTTTTACATATTACACGGTTAAACTACACACTTTAAAAGTTATTATACTAATTTTGTTTCTGGTTAAAGAAAAATGTTTTTTAAAATTTTGAAACACATGTCAGCCGAAACGTGGAAAAAGTTTTTTAATTTTCTAGAACTAATTTGTAAGGTTAAGATCTGTGCGCAGCACGAAGAAGAAGAGAACAGAGCTAGCGCGGCAACCACCCAAAATGCGGTAAAATGAATACAAAAAGTTGAATAATGTACTTAGTTTTTTTAAAAAATTACTTAATAAATACGCATAAATAGCACTTAAATTCTGTGTATCGGTTTTATAGCTTACGGTGTTATTGGTGGTAATGTGACACATTTCTAAGAATAATCTTTTTTTGTAGTCATTTTCAAATTCAAGGATGGTAGTTTCATCGTAATTTACAAAATGTTGTGTCTCATGTACATGAGCTGCTAAAGCGCAAATATTATTAGCGTTAACTCTTTTC
>OY720462.1:17527413-17642413 GCA_963082715.1 Harpalus rubripes | reverse complement strand
AAAATTGGAATTGTTAAAGCAATGACTACTAATTTAAAGTTCCCGAAAATATAATTCATAAATATATTATAAAATCTATAAGATCTCTAGTAGTTTTTATTTCAGTTTTACATTAATTTTCACACAATTTTGTTGTGTTGGGAAGTAAATGATATTCTGCTCCTAGCATATCAAATTTGTGTAGCGTTTAGCAAAAGAAAACTGTAACTAATGTTTATTAGGCAATATGTGCGTTACAAAAATTATTTCCATTACTTTTGATATACTAATATTATAATTTCATGCTTACGAAATCCAGAATCGCTTTCCAGAGCTCTTTTCCAATTTTTAAAACTCTAAATAATAAAGCACTGTCATTGGAATTATTGCGTAAAATGCAGCGTCCATATAAATAAATACATACCTACTATAATTCAACAATTTAAAATATCAAACCAATCTTTATAGAAATTTCTAAATATTGGTTTTAGATACAAACCTCTCGTCATATTAATTCGTCATTGTCTAGAGCAAAAATCTGTTTTTTATATAATTTAATTTTATTGCAATGTTGGTAAATGTAATAAAAAATTATTAATTTACTATATTCCATATAAATTTTGTTGTAAACGCTAATTAAATATAGTTTAATTTTTGTAAAACGAAATATTACAACGTGGACGTGTTGGCAATTATTATTGGTTACTTGCTATAGCAGTGTTGCTAAGAAATAGAAACATTGCTATAGAATTTTTTCTCAACGGACAGACATACTATCCATCTTATTTTTTGGCAATAAGCTCACATACAATTTCAAATGTTTATTAGGCAATATGTACGTTTTACATCCACACAAATTGTATTTATTGTTACATGTACTAAAATTATTATCTCTTTTATAAAATAAACTAAATATCTTTAAAAAATTTGGGTGGGCCAGCAGGTGGGCCAACACATCAATGAGGTGGGCCGTGGCCCACCCGGGCCCCCCTGTAGTTACGTCCCTGAGTCGCAGCCGCCACTAAATCACGAAAGAGATTTAACAAATAAATTACTACAAGGTAAAATGTTACAAACGATCTCCAGCCCCGGGTTGGTTGTAACACTCACGCGGGTCAAAGGTAACAAACAAATATTAAAATTAGTAATAATTATAATAATTTATTTATTTATTCGTGTCGAACTACAAATATACTAAAGTAGTGCAACAATAAGCAGTGTATAATATTAAGACTGACTGTCACTATACTCTGGTTTCTTCACCGAAACACCAAATGAATCTAAAAATCCACTACTTGTTTGGAAGTTTGTATACTGTATAACCGGGGTCGCAACGAAACGCTTCTGCCTTGATCCGTTACTCCAAACTGTAGTACAGAGTACAGTACACTGTAGTATCATTTCAATCTTGACATCTTGACAGCTGTCATTCATTTTATTTACACTTTCCACAAATTTTTGAGTTCTCATAGGACTAGAAACTATGTATTGTACTTACAACGTTTAAAACTTGAAATTTTACACAAAAAAATTGTAAATGAAATGTACAAATACAATAATAATGATGTTTACATAAAACAAAAATATAACATAATAATAATAATAATAATAATAATAATAATAAATAACAATTAATAATAATAATTAATAATAATATTTAGTAATTACTTTTAATAATAACAGTTAACAATAACAATTAACAATAACAACAACAGTTTTTTTTTGTTACTGTTACTGTTACTGTTAATAAAGCTACGTTTCCACCTCTTAACATTGTCATTGTTTTTGTTTTAAATCATAGTCACAAAAGTTTGTCATATGGCGACACAGCTGAGCGTTTGCCGCTGTTGATTTTGTCTTAGTCTTTGTCGCTGTCGTTGCGCATTGTCAGAAAGTTTGCAAGATGCAAAAATTTTGTCTTTGTTTTTGTCACTGCCGTTGTTGTGTGAAAGAGAGATAAGGCTATCTCTCTCTATGTAAGGTTATGTGATTTGCTTGTAAATAAACATTTCGTTACTTGTGAAAACAGATCTGTCATTGTTACTTTTATTATTATTTAACGGTATGGATAATACAACTGTAGCAGTAATAAGTTCATTGGTGCAGCAATACTTAATAAACAGCGTCGGAGAGTTCATCGGTGATGCATACATCCGATAAATCAAAAACGATTAGAACAGGGAGATTGGAACAATTTATTAATCGAAATGAGACTATGTGACGAAGAAATTTTTTTTCAATTATACAAGAACTGTTGAACAGTTTGATTTTTCTGTAAAAATTAGTACAAGGACCACTAATGAAGCAAGATAAGTTCAGAAAACCAAATCCACCAGGGGCAAGACTGGCTGTTACTCTGCGGTAATACATCGGGTAATAAATAATAATTAGTTATTTAATCAAATTTTTGTAGATTTTTAGCAACCGGTGACTCTTTGGCTTCAATTGCGTGTGCATTCCGGATTGGAAAAGCGACAGCATACAAAATTATAAAAAAAACTTGCGAAGTGCTGTGGGCAGTGTTGTCACCAATTTATTTGAATTTCCAAATGAAACAAAATGGGAAAAAAACAGAGGATTTTGATATATTGTGGAATATGCTCCATTGCTAAGGTACCAGCAAACACCACCAAAAGCCAAATACAAAATGGTGAATGACATGCCGCGTGGGGGCGTTACTGTGGCGAAATATCAAATCTACATGTCAAAAAATATTATTTTTTCTTTTCTTTTTGATTTTATATGTTAAATACTATTTTTCAATGTAATAATTGTGGCATATTCAACACAATTTTTATAAAATTTCTGTTTAAATTATTTTTAGTTTATATACATTGATTAAATTGTAAAATGGTTATATGTGTATCAATTAATTACGCAAATAAAAGATTTTCTAAACAATTTAAAATGTCTAATTAAATTGTATTTTCATTTAAATGTGAACACACAAGAACAAAACAATACCCATGTGTTATGAGGTAGAACCGGTTTAAATTTTTTTGACAAAAACAAATGAAAGCGACAAAAACAAATACTATGCCAAGAGGTGGAAACGTAGAGTAAGTAAACAGAAACAGTGACAGTAACAGTTACAGTAACAATAACAGTAACAGTAAGAATAACAGTAGTAATAATAATAAAAATAATAATATTAAAAATAATAATATTATTAAATATAAAATAAATAAATAAATATATCATTATGGCTTATTACCCATTGCTGGGTGTGCCAATCTGCTTTGTACACAGATAACGGTAATGATGAAATATTTGCACTGTGCGGGCGCTTACCACGCGTCACCTCACGGGCACTCATTGCTGGCGTGGAAAGTGCACCACAGGAGTCAATTTTGTGTCATTTAAAATTGGAAATATTTGGCGTCGGTCGGAATCGTACTCGGTCCTCCAGGTTCGCGACGAGACCCCATATTATATTAAAATTAATAATATTTAATAATACTAATAATAATAATATAATTTATTTGTTGAGAAGTACAGTTCCATACAAATAGATAAACAACATTTAGAATAATTGTAAGATACATATATAAATAAATCGTGCGAATATATTTCTTATGTTTAATATAAAGGATATTTCCGTTGAAATCTGAAAATCGAAATTTTTCGCGATTACAATACTTCTTTTACTATGTACAAGGAAGTGAAAATTAACTATTGGTATATTTATTCCATTTATAATTAGTTTTTTATTTAAATTTTTAGTTATATAAAAATATGTTAATTATATAATATTTGAATTTATGAGTTGTATGTATTTACAAATCACATTTTACATGTTTACTTGTTGAAAATTCCGTATATTTTCTATGCTTACAATGCAGTCGTTCGCCTGTACTTCCGTGGCGCGTCGCGTCGCTGTTTTATTATATATTTATTTATTTTACAAATGAATAACATACATCCCATAGAATTGTTTGTATCACAGTGTTAATCGGTGAGAAAAAAGTTACTTTAGTACTTATATCAAAAACCTACCTATATTATGCCTAAAAATTTCACGGGAATGTTCTATCTGAAAAGAAATATATGTTGTGTTCCTTTCGGTCCTTGTTACTTTTGACCCCGGTCTTCCCTAACGTAATTGCATGTTTCTGAACTAATAACGGACAACTTATATACCGAATTCATTGTATGTATGTGATGAAGGGCTGTGCTGGGAAAAAGATCAACTGATCGATTTTGAACGATCTTTATTTGTAAAAATCGGATTGATATTTTATTTTGAAAAGATCGGTTAATCGAAAAAATCGATTAATTGAAAAATCGATTTTTTTCAAATAGATTGATCAATTGAAAAATCGATCTTTTTCCAACAAGATCATCAATAGGAGATTCCACCATTTTTTTTATAATTTCATCTGAGTGTATAAGTAAAAGTAAGACTGTCGGTGAAAATCCGGTGAAAAAATTCCTATTAGGTAATAAGCGAGTTATAGTCCTATACGAAATTTGGAAATATAAATGTGACGTCACGTATATAAGTTTTTATATCAAACTATTTTCTTCGTGGACCTAAATGTTTTTGAAATATGTGCTATTTCTAAATTATATTTATAAAAATTAAATGAATATTATTTAATTGTACAAGTCGACATGATTTATAATTGGAAATGTATTTAAATTATTAAGTTTAATGCAAAATATTTATATTCAAATAAAAACTGTTTAAGAATTGCACTACTGGACTGATGGCCACGCCTCTGCTATTTGAATTTCTCTACTTCCATTGGTAGTAGGCTCCGCCCCTAACTCGGTATTCGTTATATATTTATAGGTGGTCTTTGGATTGCCAATCAAAGTAATATATATGGATTTTATATGAGTGACGAGCTGCTAAAACAAAAACCCCCTTATTTCCGAAGTATTTCAATTATATCATTTTATTTCTTTATTAATATTCATTATTAAGCATCTATTTTCACTATTTTTTACTAATTTCTCTTAATTCGATTGAGCTGTAATCCCCTCATTTCTCCGAATTGCGGAAAATCGATATTTCTAAAAGATATCAATCTGCTAGATTCTGAAAAATCGGTTTTTTAAAAAAATATTAATTCGAAGATAGGTGAAAAAATCTCTTGATTTCAGCACCATTTGGCGTTTCACGCGCGTTAGATGTATTTTTTCGTAATTTGATGTGCGTATGCGTAGTAGAAATTACATATCAATAAAAATCGATCTTATGATTTTTTTATTAAAATCGATTTTTGATCTATTAAAATCAATGTTTTGATTCTTTATTAAAATCAATTTTTGATCATTTTTTGATATAGTATTTCGATTTCATATTAAAAAATATCGATCTTTTACTATTGAGTGATCAAATTGATCCATTGCGACAAATCGATTTTAGTAATAGGTCGAAAATCGATTTCAAATATCTAAGATCGCACAGCCCTAATGTGATATACTCGTATAGATCTGTCGAGATTTAATAATTGATTTTCTATATTTTCCAGATAAATGAAGTTTTGCAAAATATTTATGATGTGGATAAAATTTGGAACAACAATAGCACAAAACAAGTAAAATACAAGAGATTTGTCATCATATTTTCAATATTATTTTTGGGAAAATTTTTATATTCAACAGAACAATGTTTCCAGAGAAAAATATGTACAAATTTGGTCAACTTTTGGAAATTTACTGAGTTGATTTGCAATTACATTAATATATTTACTTTTGAGTGGATAATTCATATGCCTTTCCTAACATTGATAAAATTAAAAGGACTTCTTCAAATGCAAATGAAAGAAAACAAAATTAGAACAATGACTAAAGATCAAATTTCAGAATACGTAGATTCGAAATGGAATATTTATATTAAAATACAAGATACAATTAAAATCTATAGCGCATTTTTCAGAGTACCCTTAATTCTTCTGATACTAAATACATTTTTAGCTCGTACTACAAATGTCATGATCATAGTGGTTTCTACAGTTAAGCAAGGAAACCCCATTTCCACAGTTGCTATTATTCATGTTACCTATGATATTTTGTATTGTTTATCGAAACTTGTTATAGTGGCAGTTTTAGAAGAGATGTACAAATTATACGTTAGTATAAATACAGAATGACCAGAAATAACTGATTTAGTAACGAACACAATTCAGGGAATCTTATTCCACAATATGCGCAACGCCAGGTAATACAGGAAATACTATTAGAGAAAAATATCAAAGTAGCTGCCATTTGGTGAGAGATTTGTGAACGTAGTAAATGGGGAAATCATTACTTTTTATCATTTGTTGGTGTACTGAAATAATTTTTTATTTTGAATATAAATTATACTTTGCACTAAATTGTTTCGATGTTTACACTTTGAAGAAAAAACAACAAAAAATGATACCACTATTTTACTAATACGGATCCTTCATTTGACCGACATTCTATCTGCCATCTACAGTTTACTTTTATGTCCTATAGAAATATTTTGGATTATTGCTCTGTAGGTAATGTTAGAAGAGGATATAAATTAATAAAAATAAATAAATAAATAAATAAAGAAATAAAGAAATAAAGAAATAAAGAAATAAAGAAATAAAGAAATAAAGAAATAAAGAAATAAAGAAATAAAGAAATAAAGAAATAAAGAAATAAAGAAATAAAGAAATAAAGAAATAAAGAAATAAAGAAATAAAGAAATAAAGAAATAAAGAAATAAAGAAATAAAGAAATAAAGAAATAAAGAAATAAAGAAATAAAGAAATAAAGAAATAAAGAAATAAAGAAATAAAGAAATAAAGAAATAAAGAAATAAAGAAATAAAGAAATAAAGAAATAAAGAAATAAAGAAATAAAGAAATAAAGAAATAAAGAAATAAAGAAATAAAGAAATAAAGAAATAAAGAAATAAAGAAATAAAGAAATAAAGAAATAAAGAAATAAAGAAATAAAGAAATAAAGAAATAAAGAAATAAAGAAATAAAGAAATAAAGAAATAAAGAAATAAAGAAATAAAGAAATAAAGAAATAAAGAAATAAAGAAATAAAGAAATAAAGAAATAAAGAAATAAAGAAATAAAGAAATAAAGAAATAAAGAAATAAAGAAATAAAGAAATAAAGAAATAAAGAAATAAAGAAATAAAGAAATAAAGAAATAAAGAAATAAAGAAATAAAGAAATAAAGAAATAAAGAAATAAAGAAATAAAGAAATAAAGAAATAAAGAAATAAAGAAATAAAGAAATAAAGAAATAAAGAAATAAAGAAATAAAGAAATAAAGAAATAAAGAAATAAAGAAATAAAGAAATAAAGAAATAAAGAAATAAAGAAATAAAGAAATAAAGAAATAAAGAAATAAAGAAATAAAGAAATAAAGAAATAAAGAAATAAAGAAATAAAGAAATAAAGAAATAAAGAAATAAAGAAATAAAGAAATAAAGAAATAAAGAAATAAAGAAATAAAGAAATAAAGAAATAAAGAAATAAAGAAATAAAGAAATAAAGAAATAAAGAAATAAAGAAATAAAGAAATAAAGAAATAAAGAAATAAAGAAATAAAGAAATAAAGAAATAAAGAAATAAAGAAATAAAGAAATAAAGAAATAAAGAAATAAAGAAATAAAGAAATAAAGAAATAAAGAAATAAAGAAATAAAGAAATAAAGAAATAAAGAAATAAAGAAATAAAGAAATAAAGAAATAAAGAAATAAAGAAATAAAGAAATAAAGAAATAAAGAAATAAAGAAATAAAGAAATAAAGAAATAAAGAAATAAAGAAATAAAGAAATAAAGAAATAAAGAAATAAAGAAATAAAGAAATAAAGAAATAAAGAAATAAAGAAATAAAGAAATAAAGAAATAAAGAAATAAAGAAATAAAGAAATAAAGAAATAAAGAAATAAAGAAATAAAGAAATAAAGAAATAAAGAAATAAAGAAATAAAGAAATAAAGAAATAAAGAAATAAAGAAATAAAGAAATAAAGAAATAAAGAAATAAAGAAATAAAGAAATAAAGAAATAAAGAAATAAAGAAATAAAGAAATAAAGAAATAAAGAAATAAAGAAATAAAGAAATAAAGAAATAAAGAAATAAAGAAATAAAGAAATAAAGAAATAAAGAAATAAAGAAATAAAGAAATAAAGAAATAAAGAAATAAAGAAATAAAGAAATAAAGAAATAAAGAAATAAAGAAATAAAGAAATAAAGAAATAAAGAAATAAAGAAATAAAGAAATAAAGAAATAAAGAAATAAAGAAATAAAGAAATAAAGAAATAAAGAAATAAAGAAATAAAGAAATAAAGAAATAAAGAAATAAAGAAATAAAGAAATAAAGAAATAAAGAAATAAAGAAATAAAGAAATAAAGAAATAAAGAAATAAAGAAATAAAGAAATAAAGAAATAAAGAAATAAAAAAATAAAGAAATAAAGAAATAAAGAAATAAAAAAATAAAGAAATAAAGAAATAAATAAATAAAGAAATAAAAAAATAAAGAAATAAAGAAATAAAGAAATAAAGAAATAAAAAAATAAAGAAATAAAGAAATAAAGAAATAAAGAAATAAAGAAATAAAAAAACAAAAAAATAAAGAAATAAAGAAATAAAGAAATAAAGAAATAAAGAAATAAATAAATAAACAAATAAAAAAATAAAGAAATAAAGAAAGAAATAAATAAATAAATAAATAAATAAATAAATAAACAAATAAATAAATAAGTAAATAATTAATTAATTAATTAATTAATTAATTAAATATATATATATATATATATATATATATATATATATATATATATATATATATATATATATATATACCGTGTGCGAGCAGGAAATTGCAAAAAACTGATTTCCCATGTTAATCTCCTATGTACACCTTTAAGATAGACACACGGTATATATATATATATATATATATATATATATATATATATATATATATATATATATATATATATATATATATATATATATATATATATATTACAGGTGTCTTGGAAATAGGGAGACGTGGCACACAGATTCCTGGGCCCAAAATAAGACTATTTAACTAGTCTTAATATCCGACAGTGCACCGTTTAGCCAGTATTCTGCTTCAAAATCCTTCTAAAAAATAATATTGCTTATAATAACGAAACGCTTTGTTCGATTTAAATAAAATTTGGTATGACAATCCACATGGATATAATTCATCTTTTAAGATGGTATTTGTTATTATTAGTGAACCACTAGTGTATGAAACTTGGCTGTCGCGACCATGAATAGACCATAACTTTTTAAAGGCAACGCGAATAATGTAAATTTATTGTTTTTCAGAAAGATACATTCAATAGTAAACTTTTCTCTCTCTGTATAATTTGTAATATCTGTTACGGTTCACAGAAAAAAAAATCTGATGTGGCCAACACATAACCTCTCGCCAGATATTTTACCTGGTTGCACGCATAAAACGAAAAATATTTTTAAATACAAATACATATATTCATGTCTCACTACAAAATAATTATTTTAATATAAATTATGTACAATTACAATACATACATTTTCTTTATATTCAATATCCTGAATTTTTTTTTCTACTTTCCTTTTCTTTTTCTTTTATTCGTCATTTTTTCGCAAATTCCTTTTATATATTTTTGTAGGTATATTCTTTTGCGTTGTTGACTTTTTATTTATTTTCATAATCTTCTTAATGATGTACGAATATTTCTGACAGTGGCATAGAAATATTTTTGACAGTGACATTTATGTGTGAATTACAAACATTTGAATTTCTTGCCTTGAAGTAGTTTGATCTAAGAATTTTTACATCAAATTATTTTATATGCATTTCTTTATCTCCGAATCTATAGCAGATATAATAATGAATTTATATTTATCGAATAAGGAATTTAACATTCTTTAATATAGAGAAGTATTTACATAAATTTTCGATAAATAATATTTAGATGATTTTTTTCTTGTAACTACTACTTCCGGTTGTCCAATTGTTACCAAAACTGACTCGACTCTTCCCATTATTGTTAGATTGAGGAATCCGTAGTTAAAAATGTCTTAAGTCTTATAGTATTTGAGATATAGTGAATCCAACATCCACACACTCACACACACACACACACACACACTCACACACACACACACACACACACACACACACATCCACACACACATACACACACACACACACACACACACACACACACACACATACACACACACACACACACACACACGTGCGCGCGCGCGCGCGCGCGCGGACATCATCGTAAAAATGTTATAATCGAATTCTAGGGATCTTAAAACGTGCTTATTCATTAAAATCTGGATATGCGATTTTTAGCATGAATACAATACCTCTCTTGGCGAGAGGTAATAAAACTTAAGTGACTGCACCGTCAAATTTTTATAACAAATTTTATCTAGCAATCTTTCCAAATGTCAAACAACTAATTTTTAATGACGTAACAATTGTTTATGGGTTGTCAAAAATTTCCTTTGCCATATTTTAAAACTAGTAACATATCCGTTTGTTCGGCCCTATAGTATTTTATTGCTATTGTTATAATAAGACGATTAAATAATGTTAGCTCACTCCTAAACTACTTTAGAAGATTGACAACTCATAAACAATTGTTTCTGTCATTAAAAATTAGTAGTTTGACATTTGGATAGACTGCTAGATAAAATTTATTTTAAAAAATACGACGCAGGCACTTACATTTTATTTTCTTCTGACTAAATCGTTACAGATATCATAACTTACGAAGAGGCTCGAAAGTTTACTATTGAATGTACGAGTATCTTTCTGAAAAACAGTAAATTTACATTATTGGCCTTGCCATTAAAAAGTTATGGTTTCATACACTAGTGGTTCACTAATAATAACAAATTTCATTCAAATCTAACAAAGCGTTTCGTTATTATAAGCAATATTAATTTTTTTTATAAAAACTTTAAAGCAAAATACTGGCTAAACGGTGCGCAGTGAGATATAGGTAAGTTTAGTTAAATCGTCTTACTTTGGGCCCAGGAATTTGTGGTCAAGCCATGTCCCCCTATTTCCAAGACACCCTATATATATACACGGCATATTACCCATTGCTGGGTGTGCCAATCTGCTTTGTACGCAGATTAATTAATAAAAGTGTAAAATTGTAAATAGAAAATTAATTTAGGTATCATTCATGCCAATTTTAAGTAAATTTTTCTATTGTCAACTGAAACAGTTATTTCTGATTATTCTGTAGTAGTGGAGATATATAGGATGATTTTAGTAAAAACTTTAAGGGTAGTACTGACCAAAATGAGTAAAATATGTTTAATCAACATTGGTCCGATCTTCAATAGTTTCCGAGATATAAGGCAGTGAAAAATGAGTTTTTACTAGATTTGCTGTGCTATCTCGGAAACTATAATAGTTAGGAGAAGACTTCAATTAAATACGACTTTTTGTTTACCTTTGAGAGGGACACATTAGATGTGACATTGTTTTTTTTTAAATATATATATATATATATATATATATATATATATATATATATATATATATATATATATATATATATATATATATATATATATATATATATATATATAGATGTGCAGAGTACTCGCGACTGTTTCGAGTAGTTAAGAAGACAAACTTTAAAGCGGGTTTTTGACAGTCAAATGAAATTTAGTGGGCAGAAATAATTTCGACACTCTTTTTAATAAAGTCAAGCTTTCGGTTTATTTAAAACCATCCTCAGGACTCTACAATTTGTTAAAAAAAATTGTTGTACAAAGAATTTTGACAATTTTAGTGTAATACTTACATTAATTTGAGATTTGGAAGTAAAATTTTCAAAACGAAACATAATATGCAAATTTAGAGTTGGACTTTAAATTTTCAACTGGTGGCGCCGAATACGTGGAGTCGGGAAAAAACACCCAAATATGAGTTTCCATTTTGTCTCGGTTCCTGATGTCGTGGTGTATCCTCACCGGGCGTTGGTCAATGTTGTTGGTGATATGTTTTGGAAGAACTCCATGTTGCCGGCATTTGACAAGGAAAATTCGCCTATTTGTTGCTGATGAAACTTTGATGTTAAGTGATGCCCATTCTTTGTAGTATCTCATGGCATGTAAGCCGTATTCTCGATGGAGATATTGGAAAAAGCCCATTCCTGGAAGTAGATGTGCAGAGCACTCGCGACTGGTTCGAGTAGTTAAAAAGACAAACTTTAAAGCGGGTTTTTGACAGTCAAATGGTGGGCAGAAATAATTTCGACACTCTTTTTAATAAAGTCAAGCTTTCGGTTTATTTAAAACCATCCTCAGGACTCTAAAATTTGTTAAAAAATTTTGTTGTACAAAGAATTTTGACAATTTTAGTGTAATACTTACATTAATTTAAGATTTGGAAGTAAAATTTTCAAAACCAAACATAATATGCGAATTTTCCTTGTCAAATGCCGGCAACATGGAGTTCTTCCAAAACATATCACCAACAACATTGACCAACGCCCGGTGAGGATACACCACGACATCAGGAACCGAGACAAAATGGAAACTCATATTTGGGTGTTTTTTCCCGACTCCACGTATCCGGCGCCACCAGTTGAAAACTTAAAAGTCCAACTCTAAATTCGCATATTATGTTTGGTTTTGAAAATTTTACTTCCAAATCTCAAATTAATGTAAGTATTACACTAAAATTGTCAAAATTCTTTGTACAACAAAATTTTTTAACAAATTTTAGAGTCCTGAGGATGGTTTTAAATAAACCGAAAGCTTGAATTTATTAAAAAGAGTGTCGAAATTATTTCTGCCCACTAAATTTCATTTGACTGTCAAAAACCCGCTTTAAAGTTTGTCTTCTATATACAGGGTGTTAATTAAAAAGCGGGCCATAGGCGTTTAATATGGGAAATCATTTTTTCCTTGCGCAAAAGTTCCCAATTAATTTTAGACAAATTTGTAACCTGCAAAATCGAAATTCTGATAATTCAAACGATACTCATTTCTTTGTAATTTTTTAAAAATTTCATGGCTATCACTACAAATGAGTAATATTTATAAAATTTCAAATTGGATTTTACAGGTTACTAAACATGCAAAATAAAATCTGTTTAATGATTTTGGTGTAGAATTTAGTTCTTTACAACACTTATTTGAAACATTTTTGTTTAAAATTAAATGGGAAGTTTTGCGCAAGGAAAAACTGATTTCCCATGTAAAACGCCTATGGCCCGCTTTTTAATTAACACCCTGTATATATATATATATATATATATATATATATATATATATATATATATATATATAATTGTAGTCGAGTCACAGTTAATAGAGGTTTTTACCCTTGCACATGAAATTTTTAGACGTATTAAACAAGTAATCTTATTTATCTTTAATCATGTGGAAATTTCAAATGAAAAAATGAGAACTTTGCAGATGTTTATTTATATATATATTTTACAGGGATAAGTTGTTAGTAACTCGCTAACCGCATATCGACAAAAATCGTATAACACATGACATGATGAAGAATTTCATGCTGAATTCAAATTTTCAAACCACATTATCATATCTTAAACCAGGCCAGAGTGGTGTATGAATTTGTAGAAAAGCGTTGACAAAATATTTAAAAATCATTAATATTGTAACATGGGACGCCCGCCGTCGCCGCCACTGTAAGCGAGTGTCTATTTACAGCGGTGACGTAATCGCGCTAGTAGCCGGCCGATGTAAACAAACTGGTCGCGACGTGTTTAATTACTTCCGGTCGCCTGAACCTTTTGTGTTCATTGTTATTATGTGTTACATGGAGAGACATAGAGATGTTCATATAGAGTGATAGTGAGTTTGAGAAGCACAGCAGTATCGTGGTGAGCATATGCAGTTGGTGTCGAGTAGGTACTCGGGAAGTTACTGGTATATTGGGATAGCTGTGGATGTAAATACTCGGTAGTGTTGACGAGTATTGGGAAGCTATAGTGTGCAAGAACAGTAACGGCGAGTCGGAAAGTTACTGGTATACCGGGATAGCTGTTAAAGAGAATACTCGGTAGTGTTGAAGAGTATTGGGAAGCTAGGTATATGGGGACAGTAACGGCAAGTGGAAGCTAATACTCGGCATTGGTGTTGAAGAGTTGTGGCATACGAAAAGTCGGTGATACTGAGGCTGTGGAGGAGAGAGAGTTACATAAATAGGCAGACAGTGAGGTGACTTCTGTCCGAGCAGTTGAATATACAGACGCTGTTGAGTCAGTTGAGTATATAGACGCTGTGGAGGTCGGTAGGCGGACAGTTGAACATGATATAAGTATATAGTGATATAAATATAGTGATATAAATATCGCGTAACCAGTCTACAAGAATCTGCAACAGACCGGCAGTCTAAGATTGGAACGCGTAGTGATATAAATAATTTGTAATATCGTGGAAATAAATAGTAGTGTTAATTGGTTAAATAAATAGTGTTAGTGTTATATAGTTAATTATAGTTTTAATCTTAATTAGTTTTTAATAATTGTTCAATATAATTAATTGTAACGTTTTTTATTTATCTGGGTGAAGTGTAAATATTAGACAATTATTATTAATTAAAATTAAGTGTTTAATAAACACTTAATTTTAATTAATAATAATTGTCTAATATTTACACTTCACCCAGATAAATAAAAACGTTACAATTGGTGTCAGGTGTGGCGTTAATAAACTATGACGTGTAAATTAAAAATAAATAAAATGAAGCTATTAAAATTAAGTGAACTGAAAGTAAGTGATCTCAAGAGAGAACTGGAGGAACGAGATTTGGAAACAACAGGAAAGAAATCAGAGCTTCAAGAAAGATTGAGGCAAGCATTAATCGATTCCGGTGAAAATCCTGAAGATTTCTTATTTGAGCCATCCGAGATTTGTATGCTTATAGATCATTTTACAAGGTTAAATCAAATATTAGATGAAAGTTCTAGAAGTTTGGAGCGGAGATTGGGGAAAAGTTCTAGAAAAGTGGCGGAAAATTCCGGAGCACCGGTGAATGATTTATTGGAACATTCTAGAACATTGGGAAAAGAATTCGAAGTAAGTTCTGGAATAGCGGAGGAAAATTCCGGTGCACTGGAAGAAAAAGTAATGGAACATTCTAGAACACTGGAACGGGAATTGAATGTGAGTTATGGAGAAAATTTTAAATCAAAAAGTGGAGAAGACTTCTAAAAGAACTGAGGATGGCCTTTGGGAGTTTGAGGCCGACGTAGTTCGCGTGGTTCATCTCGCACATCCTGCGGCTCTTGACAGCGAGTTGGAGTACCCGAGCACGCAAGCACTCAACTACGCAGTTCCAGACAGTAAAACTCAGCAAGCACTGCACTTAGCTCGGCCAAAAACGATTTATGACTCAATGCCATACGTATTCAATCATGAAGCTGCCAAACAAGCTTCACGCAACCCAATGGGAGTGCAAAATAATTATGCTGAGCGAAATAAAAACACCGAAGTCATAGAAGAGAAAGTGCAACAAACTACAGGTAAAGTCTTTATTAGAAGAAAGAAACTCCGCTGTTACAAAAGAAGACGAAAGAGGAAAAGGCAGAGACCGAGAGAGAGAACGAGAGCGTGTAAAGTAAGAGACTAAAGAAGAAATTTAAGACGAAATTCTAGACATAAAGGATGAGTATGAAAAGAGTATGAACATTGAAGATCAGCTGGAGGTCAAGAAGATCCCTGAAGACGAAGAATAAGAGGAAGAATAAGAGGAAGAAGAAGAATAAGAAGAGAGAAGCCAACCAGACATGAATAGTCCCAGACGAGCAGCTGCAATCACAATCTAAGTAATTTCAAAACTAAGTCAGAAGACAGCGAAGAAGACGCGTACGGACAGCTCGAGTAAAAAAAAATGAAAACTCGAAACAGATGACGACGATGACATTATCTCTCATCGCAAAGAAGAAAGTCAAGAAGAAGAAGCCCAAGAAGAACAGGACGTGTGGAAATGGTGGGAGGAAGAATGCGCTTGTCAAGACACTGAAGAAGTCGTTGGTTTTATACACTACGACGCTCGACCATACAACTAAGGACGTATTTAACAACACCATCTTCAAGAACTGGCGCAAGTGCATGACAGAGAAACAGAGATCCACCATCACTGATCTGAAGAAGTGCAACTTCAAGTAGATGCACACGTTCTTCAGGAAAGTTCCAGAGGAGAATGGGAACAGGACCAAGGAAGAGAATTTTGAGTTGGATATGAAGAATGAAGGGCTACAAAATGAATATGGGTTCTGTATCACTGATGGGCTTAAAGAGAAGATCGGTAGCTTGAAGTATCTCCTGGCCAGAAATGGAATAAAATCCGCCAAGATCCCATCGTCAGTACTTGGCTCGCTTCCTGGACTGAAAACAACAAGTGATGTATAACATAGGCAAAAAATGGCCGTACGTTTCGGAAGGAGCTGGAAGAAGGTACAAGGAAGACTTGAAGAGCTAGGAGAAATGGATTAGACAGAAGGCGGGGGCGCCGTACTTCATTGTTCAGTTGACGCTCAGGGCTTGTAATGAAAAAGGAAGACCAGGCGGATACTGTGGGTTGTTGCTCACTGAGAGTGAAGCATATAGAGTTACACGAACAGGAGGATGAGAAGTATTATGTCGTTGTGTTTGATTCCTCGGAAAGGACACTATCCGGTGTTACAAGGAGGTTCCACTAGAAAAGCGCGTTTTCAAGAATCTACAGCTGTTCATGGAGAATGAAGCACTAGGTGACGTTCTATTCGGCCGGTTGAATACAAATCTTGGAAAAATATTGAAGGAATATGGATAGTCTCAAGACTAAGATGTTCTGTTACCTAAAACGCTTCGCGGCCAAAGATAATAACTCAAACTGACCATCGATTGCCACGTCTTTAAGACTTCTAAAAAACGCCAAGGGTAACACACGGATTGCGTCATTACGAACTGTTCCGGGACGAAACAGTCTTAAGGAGGGAACAGTGTAACATGGGACGCCCGCCGTCGCCGCCACTGTAAGCGAGTGTCTATTTATAGCGGTGACGTAATCGCGCTAGTAGCCGGCCGATGTAAACAGACTGGTCGCGACGTGTTTAATTACTTCCGGTCGCCTGAACCTTTTGTGTTCATTGTTATTATGTGTTCGAATATTCTAGACTGTTCTAGAAAATAATAGCAGATGTATATAAGGGACGTAGCTATGCTCGACAGTTAGTTAGTTACATGGAGAGACATAGAGATGTTCATATAGAGTGAGTGAGAAGCACAGCAGTATCGTAGTGAGCATATGCAGTTGGTGTCGAGTAGGTACTCGGGAAGTTACTGGTATATTGGGATAGCTGTGGATATAAATACTCGGTAGTGTTGACGAGTATTGGGAAGCTATAGTGTGCAAGAACAGTAACGGCGAGTCGAAAAGTTACTGGTATACCGGGATAGCTGTTAAAGAGAATACTCGATAGTGTTGAAGAGTATTGGGAAGCTAGGTATATGGGGACAGTAACGGCAAGTGGAAGCTAATACTCGGCATTGGTGTTGAAGAATTGTGGCAAACGAAAAGTCGGTGATACTGAGGCTGTGGAGGAGAGAGAGTTACATAAATAGACAGACAGTGGGGTGACTTCTGTCCGAGCAGTTGAATATACAGACGCTGTTGAGTCAGTTGAGTATATAGACGCTGTGAAGGTCGGTAGGCGGACAGTTGAACATGATATAAGTATATAGTGATATAAATATAGTGATATAAATATCGCGTAACCACGCTACAAGAATCTGCAACAGACCGGCAGTCTAAGATTGGAACGCGTAGTGAAATAAATAATTTGTAATATCGCGGAAATAAATAGTAGTGTTAATTGGTTAAATAAATAGTGTTAGTGTTATATAGTTAATTATAATTTTAATCTTAATTAGTTTTTAATAATTGTTTAATATAATTAATAGTAACTTTCTTTATAGTTTAATAAACACTTAATTTTAATTAATAATAATTGTCTAATATTTACACTTCACCCAGATAAATAAAAAATGCTACAATATTTACTTCTTTTGCTGCCATAATTTCTGTAAACTGTTATATTTATAACAAAAAAAACCTATTAGACAAACTATTAAGTACATCATATTGTTTATTTACTAATTATTTTTTTTGTTATTCTAGTTAACTATTTTTAACATAACTCTTTGAAAGTTTATTTTAGGTAAAAAATGTAAGAACTGTTTTTTTATTTAAAAATTTGCGAGCTTCAATTTTTTATTCCTGTAAAATTATGATACGGGCTATTTAGGCCTGCAGCGCACACCCATTTTAACTCCCTAACCGATGAGATTGAGGTAACCGGTTCAAACCAATTGCAATCGATAGTAGATGTAAAAATGCATCTACAGTTAATTTTGACCGAAGTTTGGACAATGCCGACACATATAAAAACCATAAAAATGCATTTTTTTCAGTACGCTGTTCAAACGGAATTTACAATTTACCTCGCAATATCTTAGCTAATTTTATATATATATCGATTTGAAATTTTAACACGATTAAGATTAAGTGAGTCTTGAAATACTAACCTTTATTCGAGCTCTTAATATCAATTAGAAACAAAATGGCGAATTTTTTAAAAAAATTCAACGAATTTGTGAGTATCTTTTTTCGGATTAAAAAGTTGTGTTATGAATTTTTGAAATTCGCATTTTTCTCTATTCCACAGTGTAGTCGAGTACTTGAAGAATTTTTCTGGAAAGTTTCAGGTGAAAATATGGAGCGGTTCAAAAATTACAACAATATTCAATGGATGCTCGAAATCGCGCGCCGCGCCGCGCTCTAGCGTGTATGTACTATTTGTCTATTGGAACAGTTTTCTCCTTTCATGCTTGGTTAAATGTATATATATATATATATATATATATATATATATATATATATATATATATATATATATATATATATATATATATATATATATATATATATATGTCTGTATATCTGCTTTATCCATACATATTAATTTTCGTTTTCGTCTTGTATGGGTTGTGAAAAACATTTTGAGGAGCATTTACATAGTGGGCAACATTTTATTTTTTGGGAAAAGCAAGTGCATGATTCAGCTTGACTGCATGAAGTAGATTTCGCAGTACAATTGCAAATATATTTCTGTAGTAATTCTAGACTACTTGGCCCTTCGAACATTACTGGTATAATGACATTTCCTTCGCATCTCCAACCACAAGTTGTTAAATCGAGAGGTTCAATTATTGATTTGTGTGCATTATACCAAACGTAAGTTTGCTAATAACACCTTTTTAAATGTTGCAGAAGCGCAGGTTGTGATGGTGGAAGGTTGTCAACTGCGATTATTTTGGAGGACGAAAGCAAAACACGGAACTGATTAATATTTCTGTGAAATTTGGAATATTTTCCGGCTAAATCATATAGAGTAGCAACAAACCGACTGTATACATCAATAACCTCATGTGATAATCCTTTTCCCAAATCACTCAGAAACATCAATTCTTCATCATTTAATTTCCGCGCTGATTTAAATGCTTTCGTTTTTACAATGTTGTAAAACGACGAGATAGTATCGCATCCTGTAAGTGCATGTATCGATGGAAGTGCAAAACTCAATTCTTTTCCCAATGGGCCCGTCCAAGGCTTCGACTTTTTAGAAATTACATGTCGCATATGAATTTTGAATATAAATAAATGAAAACAAAATAAAAATTGCTATAATATTTTGTATTTTTATACCTATAATACTGTACTTAAAGTTTTTAGCGTAATATGATCGCCATGTTGTGACGTCAGCGTCATTACAGTCGTCCCTGTGAAAATGTCACTATACAGTGGCCCATGCATATTTTACTCATAAATTCGCGATTGGCTTTACACATACTCTAACATACACATATTTAATATATCCAAGTAAATTTTTATTAAGATCAAAAGAAAATTTACTTATTATATAAAATTATAATATAATTTATGTTTTAATTATTGTAATCTCAATACTTGTCATCGTTGCAATCATTTAGTAATTAGGTATGTAAATGTTGGATTACTTTTTATTATGAACTATATGCTTTGATTATTGTAATCAATACTGCCATTGTTGTATTTAATTATAAACAGAGAATAGTTTAAATACTATTTTAATTATAATAATGGCACTTGGTGCGTATAATAACCTTTAATATTATATTAAAGAAAGTCTTAAAGTCACATTAATTAAAGCGAATGATTAACCTGATTATGAAAAAGAGCAAATATTATTAATTTTACTTACCTGATTTATGTATAATGTACTTTGGAAGTTTTTCATAAATTATCATTTAACACTACTCCTATACCCATTCATGTAAGTAAAATATATATATATATATATATATATATATATATATCAAATAAAATATATCATCACGGCTTATTACCCATTGCTGAGTGTGCCAATCTGCTTTGTACACAGATATCGGTAAAGATGATATATTTGCACCGTGCGTGCGTTTATTCATGTAAGTAAATCAAACAAATATATTTTGAAATGGTATAATAATTATCTCGTTTATTTATTACCATTAGCTCTTAAAGATTTTTGATCACAAACTTTAATAATTATTTTAGGCGTTATTAAACATAATTTCAAGAAAACAAAAAATACGGTATTTATATTTTTAAATTCTTCATATCATATAAGTAATTCAAAAAAAGTTGGACGAGCCCATTCTCCAATGACGATGTTAATTGGCATATATCGTTTCAAATCATTTTTTTTGTCGTTATTGTTCCAGTTTGAAACCATACCCGAATATTGGATCGAATTTGTGTACTATAAGCAATAATAATAACATAAATGTGTTATAATTCGTGTATCTGCACTGTCAGACAAATAGTACATATACGAGAAACCGCGGCGCGCGATTTCCAGCGTCCACTGAATATTGTTGTAATTTTTGAACCGCTGCATATTTTGATCTGAACCATTCCAGAAAACTTCATCAAGTATTCGACTACACTGTGGAATAGAGAAAAATGCAAATTTCAAAAATTCATAACACAACTTATTAATCCGAAAAAAGAATCTCACAAATTCGTTGGAATTTTTTTAAAAATTCGCCATTTTGTTTCTAATTGATATTAAAAGCTCAGATAAAACTTAATACTTCAAGACTCACTTAGTCTTAATTGTGTTAAAATTTCAAATCGATATATGTAAAAGTAGCTAAGATATGACTAGGTAAAGTGTAAATTCCGCTTGAACAGCGCACTGAAAAAATGCATTTTTATGGTTTTTATGTGTCGGCATTGTCCAAACTTAGGTCAAAATCAACTGTAGATGCAATTTTGCATCTACTATCGATTGCAATTGGTTTGAACCGGTTACCTCAACTTCATCGCTTTTTTCATTTCTAGAGCAGTTTTCGGGTATGAGCTGCAGGCCTAATTAGTCCAGTACGTGGGTATCAAAAAGAGGTGTTTGAATGCAAAAGGTGAGGTAGTAGCGATTTTTTAGTATGTTGTTAGGCTTGGGGCCCTAATGAAAAATCCAAGTTTTCGACCTCGAGGCACATGCGCTCGAGCCGCCATCTTGGATTTTAGGTACAAAAATTTGGTTTTTTGATAATAACTCAAAAACGGTGGCTTTCACGACAAAATATGTTCTATACAAAGTTAAAGAGGACAAAATTTCCTACATTCTTTATAGAATTTTTTTTGTAGCACACATATGTTAGGAGTTGCAGCTCCGTGAAGTTGCACTATTTGAAAAAAAAGTATTATATTTTGTTATTTGGCTGTTGACAACTAAAATAAATAATTTAAACAAATGCAAATCATATTGAAATAATTTTTAAAGAGACTCTACTTTAATTTTATATTAATACGCTGTATGCGTCAGTGTGCTTTGTCTAGCTTGCAGAAGGTTACGTTGTTATAATGGAAAATCCCCAAGTTGATTTGTGCTTTATTTGTGAGAAAACTTTAAGTGAAAGGGACGTTGTCGTTGTAAAGGAAAGAGGTGTAAAGACACTTTTAAAATCGAGTGAGTTACGAGGTAATCGCGCATATACGCGCATTTTGAGAACACTATTTTCTGTAACTGTGCATGGCGCATGTCAAAAAAAATATATTAATGACTACGTTTATCTCGATAATTCAAGCGGCTTCAAGTATATTATGACTTGAAAAATCCTATTGGTTTATCTCAGCGGATTGAAAATAGGATTGAGTAATTTTCAATCTTCTTTAAATTCGTATTGACTAAAAAAAAAAGATAGTTAAATACTTGATTATGCAGACAGACAGGGAGAGGTATATGATCTAATTTCATCTTGGATATATAACCCCAAAATCTAAAAATTGTCATGTTGTTATTTGTCTTCTCTTTCAAAAACATTTATTTCTTCATCACTCAAAATATTTCGCTTTTCGACAATTGTACTAAGTTTTATGTCGCGACTTTTATAAAATGAGGTAAAATGCAAACAACCAACAACTGATATGAATTTAGTAACACTGCAACATATTGCGGATGTGCGCATGCGTAGTTACATTATTTGAAGCTTCACTGTTTATTTCGACAGAAGTCAAGCCGCTTCTTAAGTCCAAGCCTGTTATTTTATAGGCTTGACTTTGACTTGACATCTTCAAGCGGCTTCAAATATTAATCTCGATCGTTTATTTCGAAGATTGAAAAGGGATTTACTAAATTCAGGCGGCTTCAAACGTCGAGATAAACGTAGTCAATGAAAAACTGATCGCCGCGTTTTGTCGTAAAAAAGATAACGAACCTCAAGTAGCGTCGACATCCCGCAGATCTAGTATACCGACTTTTAATTTTAAAGTACAGTGTTTTCTCTGTACTGAAGAAATTACACCGGACTTTTTAAATAAACAAAGAAAAAGAGGACATCACTCATCTCATCGAGATTTCGTTTGTATGGTACAACAATTGGGAGTGTAGTAGAAATTAATTTTTGTAACGCTCTAAAGTCATAATTTACTATTCTTAAATTTATACAAAAAATGCGATATACTTTTCGCCTTTAAATTTGTTTATGAAAAGTATAATACTGTTAAATGATAATATTCAAGTGCCTTTTAGTTTTTCTTATAATTATGTAAAAATATAATGATATATAATAAAAATAATAAAATAAAACTCAACCAAAATGAAGTTTCCGCATTTTTTTTCAAATAGTGCAACTTCACGGAGCTGTAACTCCTAACATATGTGTGCTACAAAAAAATGTTTCTACAAAGAATGTAGGAAATTTTGTCCTCTTTAACTTTGTATAGAACATCTTTTGTTGTGGAAGCCACCGTTTTTGAGTTATTATCAAAAAACCAACTTTTTGCACCTAAAATCCAAGATGGCGGCTCGAGCGCATGCGCCTCGAGGTCGAAAACTTGGATTTTTCATTAGGGCCCCAAGCTTAACAACATACTAAAAAATCGCTACTACCCCACCTTTTGCATTCAAAAAACCCCCACGTACTGGACTATATCGTTTTTGAGAAAAAAAAATTATGCACCTTTGATCCAAGATAGTAGCGCGGTGGCTTAAGAGTCTATATAATCGCACTGAGAACACCTTAAGATCTTAGTTTTTAGTTTTCTAGAGGTGGTATGACTGCTTTCAAAACTCAAAGAAATTAAAGGTATCTGATTTTTGATGCAAAATAATATCCGGAACATAAATCACAATAACGGTAGAAATGAGGCAGCTCCATAAGCTATTCTGTTATTGCCACATATTGTTTGGAACAAGCAGCTCAATTTTTGTTATAACTGTATGAGGATGCATAACAGAGATCTGATTCTTCCACCAAACGATGAATGGTATTAGAAATATATTTATACAAAAAACTCGATTATGCTAATAAGTGGAGCTGCCTGGTGATTAATGCCGTATTTTCACTTGCTGTCCGTCAACAATTAATTTTGTGAAGCTAAAATTGTTAAGGAGAAGCGCTACCAACATAACATAAAAAAAAACAAGTTCAGTCAACCTATGTATCTTGCATCTATTGCCGGAAAGAATAGTTTTTGCGCTCCTCGGATTTATATAGGCTGAGCTATGAGAGTTTGAAATAATTTTGTGCTAGATGTCGCATCGTCACAAGATATAAATTAATTTAAATATGTATTTCAATTATGAATTCATATATTTCTTATTTTGTAGGAAACAAGATACGTCGCCTTGATTTCATCAGATATTTTATTTTATTCAACATCAAAAAAAGTATACACTTCTAAAAATTCAAATACTTTTTTATTATTTTACATATTTTTTAGACTAAGCACCACCTACTATTTTTGCATAGTAATAAAGCCTGTTTGATTAAATCCAAATATTGTCTCATTAATATACGTTTTCTTGGCACTGTAAGTTAAAAATATGTTGCAGTTGATCTATTACCTAATAAATATATATGGTTTACAGATTTTAAATCAATGCGTGTACTGGGCTATTTTTGTAGCTGGATTTATGATTAATTATGGTGGGACTCATATACATTTTGTCGAGAAAGGTAATTGAGTAGCTAAGTTGATTTCCCGCGAGCCGTACTATAACAAATCAATAATTACAAGGCTTTCAATATATATATATATATATATATATATATATATATATATATATATATATATATATATATATATATATATATATACAAAAAAATAGTTATTTATGGTATGTGTTGAAATTGACATTTTATTTCGCTCCTCCGGGAGGTATAGGGGCCGTGCTAAAAATCGCGTATCGAGATTTTGGTAAATGACAACTTTTTAAGGTCCCTAGAATCCAATTTTAACATTTTCACGATGTGTGTGTGTGTGTGTGTGTGTGTGTGTGTGCGTGTGTAAGTGTGCGCGCGCGTGTGTGTGCGTGCGTGTGCGCGCGCGTGTGTGCGTGTGCGTGCGTGTGTGTGCGCGTGTGTGCGTGCGTGCGTGTAATGTAAAGAGCCTATTAGATTTTGGTTAAATCAGATAACCGGAAATGACACTTTACTGGAAGCTAAAATAGTTCTTCTTCGAAAAATACCTTTAAATGTTATTTTTTCGAGATTAGTGTTAAACGTAACAATGATCTGTCACCTTTTAACACTGGTATCATAAAATGACATTTTTAACCCTAAAAACAAACATTAACATAATTAAAAATACCAATATTGTAATAGCCAACGTTAATAACAATAATACAACCAATACACTTTATACCTCGTTAAAAGACAAAATCGATTACAACTCCAAAAAAGATGTCATATACCAAATCAAATGTACAACATGTAATAGAACATATATAGGGGAAACCTCTCAACCTCTGCGTAAAAGAATATACCAGCATCATTACCATTGTAAATATACAAATCCAGATCAAAGTGCCTTATCAAAACACTATTGTGATACCGGTCATGACATAGATTTTGAAAATTTTAAATTCTAGACAGAGTTAAATACAAACAACAAAGACTTTTATATGAAACAATTCATATATACAACAATAAACAAAATGTATTGAATTACCAAACAGACTACAAAAACAATCTTAAACACATTAACAATTTTGTTTAAAATTTACAAAATATTACTATTAACAATTTCATATTTGCCTCCCAAATAAATTCAACTTTCGTTATTCTTTCTCTGTCAGATATACGATTGCGCATTCCCCTTATTGTCTCTTTCTGGAAAAATATTATAAATAAATTTTTTGCATGGCCATTCAATGTTCCGTTTGACCAGCCTACGCTCATGTTGAGCGAGGTTAAGTTATTCAAAATGTTTTGTACATCGCTTTCAAATTGAGTTTTCTCAATAAATATTGGATTTTTCCTCATTTATATTTCATAAACTGTATTTTAAGAAACATGATATTTTCATGTGGTAAGTTAACAATACTCATATTTTTAATTTTTGTTGTTAATACAAACATTTTTTTCTTTTCTTGTAGTAATGTATTATCTAAGATGATTTTACATAAATTGTTATAATAACATTCAATGTAATAATGTTAATTTAAATTGTAAAATTGGTAAGTTGATCTTTGCGTAAATTGTATTTTGTAATTTATATTTGTATTTTTAAATTATGACACATTTTATAGCACTGAGGATGGTCAAATACTGACCGAAACGTCTGAGTAAAATAATATCAACAACAATACGGAACTTAAAGGCCTTTAATATCCCTCATTCAACTATAATTTAGTTCCCAACATTAACTATATCAATTCTAATAAATTTGTAAAAAATATTTTTTTCTACAAATCTATTATTTCATAAGTGTTAAAAAGTAACAGACCATTATAACCTTTAACTCTAGTGTTAAAAGCAAATTAGTTGTATAACAGGTTGCGAGGTATTGATTTAATAACTCACTACTGCTATCCGTTTAACAAACGGTTTTGAATGTTTGACCTGAAAATTTGACAAGTTTTTGAATATATCAATATATTTTTCACGAATATCTGTTCAGAGCTTCAAGTAAATTATCACTTCCGGTTTATCAATTTTAGCAAAAATCTAATATATTGTTCACTTTCATTTAAGTTTTGGATTATATTTTAATATAATTTTTCATTAAGAACTGTTATGGGCTTCAAGTAAAGTGTCGCTTCCCATTGACTAATTTTACCCAAAATCTAATCAACTCTTTATATGAATGTAGAAACCTTAAATACGGAAAATAGAAATTTTCGGAACACACACACACACACACACACACATGCACACACCCACATACATACACTACACATACGCACACACACACACACACACACACACACACACACACACACACACACACACACACACACAAACACACACACAAACACACACACACAAACACACACACAAACACACACACACACAAACACACACACACACAAACACACACACAAACACACCCACAAACACACACACACACACATACACACACACATACACACACACACACACACACACACACACACACACACACACACACACACACACACACAGGCACACGCACACGCAAAGACAATACCTTCCTTACTTAAAGGTAACAGAAGGTAAAAATATGTACAAAAATATACAAATATATACTTTATATATTTCTTCTTCAGCTATTTCATAAACTGGCTTACGTTATTAATTAATTCTTTCCCTTGGCTCTGTATGATCATACCACTGACACCAACTGTTTTTGAAGACATCGCAGACATTTATTAATTCTTGAATTTTAAAAGAGATATTATCAGCACCACAGTGTCCTGTCACATCACAACAAATGAGAGAAATCCGAACGAACGGCACTGTCTTAAAGGCAAATTAAAGATGATTGCCAATTTGAGTTTGCTGTCCTTGCTGTGTTCGCCTTAATTGTATTTTCTTTGCCGCATTCAAATGCTGATTGTGAGAGAGTTTTCAGCAAAGTGAATTTAATAAAAACAAAAGAAATAAAATAGTAGCTTCTACATTAAACGGCATTTTGTTAACAAAAGAAGCAGTGCAACATGAAGAGTGTATGAAATATGAACCTTTTAAAAAAATGTTGGTTTCATTAAATAATTCCATATACGAAGAAAGTATAGAAGATAATATAGATGATATTCTTTGTTTTATAGATTTACAAAGTGTAAGTGAAAATTTAATGGGAATTAAATGTCTGAATTTTCTGTGTTTTTCTTTTTAAATAATTTTAAATTTGGTACCATGTTCTTCCAATTCAGTAACCGGAATCCTATTTTATTTTTTGTAATTCCCACTTGATTTTGACTATTATTTTACTATACTGTATTTCAGATAAGAATAGACTTAGGAGCAGTGTTGTGACAGATCAATTTATAAAAAATCTAGACCAAGATCAAGATCTTTACAATTAATATGATCTGGGATCTATTTTTCTTAGACCATAAAAAAGATCAGTAACGATTTTCATATGCTTTTTATTTCTCATTAATTAAATAGGAATTCAAAAAATAAATGAATTACAAAGAACAAACAGTGTGTCAAACAAACCCTCACTCGGAGTAGGCTATGGACAAAGAAACATATGTCTTAATCTAAAAGTGTTAATTAAATGTCAATTTGACTTTTGAATAATGATCAGACAAACGCGTTCCTCTTCAGCCCACCCCGAGTTAGGATTTTTTTTAACACACTGTGGAAGAAAAATTATATACATGACATACTGTAATGGGCAAAAACGCGCATGGCCTGTCAACTTTACTCGACGTTCTCTGTAGTTCTCCTTGCTGTCAAAACGGAGTTCTCGGGCGGCAATCGAACGGTCGATAATACAGCACAGAAAGAGGTGGTAAATCTGCTGAAGGACGCTCTTAAAGCGTCGCTGAAAAGAGTGATTTGAACGCCAAAAGGGCTCGGGTAGCTTAGTGGAGACAGAGTTCGGTTTTTGACAATGAAATCATAACGAATTTTAATATTTTCTTAAAATATATTAAAAACGATAATAATAACAAAATAAATGAAAGTAGTAATCGCTAGCCTACTACAGGATAGGATAATACAAATGAACCAGCGGTACTTGCAGGATTTGTTAATAAAAATAAATGGTTAATAATGGCATACACCAAAATTGAGAAAAACAAAACGGTAACAGTGTTGTCACTCGACAACCTTCATCAACAATCGCGATTTCGAAACGGAGCCGTGTTGACACACACCAACACTCATTGACAATCGCGATTACATCAAACAGTAGTAAATCCCACTGTGCGGAAACATCCGACTACGGCCGTGTCCGTAGCCGTACGATGCACCTTCTGCACTCCCTCACGAGCTGCCGGCACACACCAACAGCACTGAGTCAGAGGCAGCCAAGGTCCTAACAAACTGCTCGCCCGGCACTCACCACGTTCGCGGAAGACGGCACACACCGTCTCCAAGACTCGATGAAGAGCTAACGCTCTCTTGAGAGATCACACACTCTCTGACTAAAACTGTCGCTTGGGCCCGTATTTATACCCCGAAAAACCGTTAAAAATACGAAAATATGTTTAAACAAGATTCTAATCATCATGCAAATACATGCTAGCTACTCGACCGCGAGGTACCTGACAGGTAAACAACAAATTTAAAAACATTATCAACTTTAAACAAAAATACAACAATTCATTTTACAACAAACGATATACAATATAATCAGACAATTACATTGTATGCGTATTCTCAATCAATACAAAATAATATAAATGTAAACAACATTTTTACTGGTAGGATTTGCACCTCGATTTGAATTCATAATCTTTCAAAAAAAAAAAAAAAAAAAACTAACTTGTTAACCACAAGACTACAATGCTAAACACGAAAATTAAATTGAAATCTAGTGGCCATTGTCACAATACTTAGTTTTATTAATACTAAATTAATGAATAAAGTAGAAACAGACGAAAATCATTTTCATCTTCTCCAATTTTTATTTAAGTTTCCCTTTAAAAATATCAAAGATTGATATTTACTGTCACTTAAATTGCATCTTCTAGGAACTAATATTTGACTGCGTATACTAATTTTCACTAAGTTCAGTAAGTTCCAATAGTGCAGATGACGGTAGGGTCATTCGAACTTATTAATTCTAAGGCAATTATTTTATTGTATTTGACCTTTTTTACCTTCCGTCACCTTTAGGTAAGGAAGGTATTGTCTTTGGTCAAAAAATTCGGTGGTGAGTTTTTGATGAATAAGCACGTTTTAGGGTCCCTAGAATACGATTTTACTATTTTTACGATGATGTCTGTGTGTGTGTGTGTGTGTGTGTGTGTGTGCGTGCGTGCGTGCGTGCGTGTGTGTGTGTGTGTGCGTGCGTGCGTGCGTGCGTGCGTGTGTGCGTGCGTGCGTGCGTGCGTGCGTGTGTGCGTGTGCGTGTGTGTGTGTGCGTGCGTGCGTGCGTGCGTGCGTGCGTGCGTGCGTGCGTGCGTGTGTGCGTGCGTGCGTGCGTGCGTGCGTGCGTGTGTGCGTGTGTGTGTGTGTGTGTGTGTGAGCGTGCGTGCGTGCGTGCGTGCGTGCGTGCGTGCGTGCGTGCGTGCGTGCGTGCGTGCGTGCGTGCCTGCGTGCGTGCGTGCGTGCGTGCGTGCGTGCGTGCGTGCGTGCGTGCGTGCGTGCGTGCGTGCGTGCGTGCGTGCGTGCGTGCGTGCGTGCGTGCGTGCGTGCGTGCGTGCGTGCGTGCGTGCGTGCGTGCGTGCGTGCTTGCGTGCGTGCGTGTGTGCGTGTGTGATTTTAACAGTTTTTCTTGAAAAAACTATGTTAAATATCATTTTTTCACATTTAATGTTATTATAAATATTAAAGAATATTGTATTTTCTATACGATTTGATTGCATTTTATACCTAATATTAAATGGATATAGAGTTAAAAAATTATAAAGAAATTAAATTTCATAAAGTAGCCATAGCTGTGGAAACAGCTACTATATTAAGAAAATTTTGATTGAAAGATGGTGGAAAGATGTCAGTGTCAAGTGAAATTGACATAGTGTGTTTGTCTTATAATTTTACTGGAAATAGGTATAGTATCTTTTGCTTTCTGTATAAAATACATACAACTGCTTGAAGCTAATGTACAAGAAATAATAATAATAATAAATCTTTTATTTCTGCACATACATTACACTGTATATAGAAAACGTCACAAAATAATAATTTTCTGTATGAAATTTGCATAAAATACATGCAACTGCCGGAAGGTAATGTACAAGAAATAGAATATTTAATTTAGCAAGGAACTTTCCGTATGAAATTTGTACAAAATACATAGAACTGACGGAAGGTAATGTGCTGGCCACATCAGATTTTTTAAGATCATATATTATAGTTTTTAGATCTATATCCAGATCAAGATCTGAATACATAAAATGATCTAGATTAGATCAAAAACAATACTAAATGAACTAGATCAGTGATTTAGATCAAATGATCTAGATCACTGTCACAACACTGCTTAGGAGTAAGATAGAGCTTACGATTCCAGATTCCAGCTTCCTGATTGATCTAAACGTAAACCAAATTTACAATAGCAATATGTAAAGCAGGTATATTATTTATTCCATTTTGATTTTATAATCTATTTAACAATTTTAAGTAACTGTTTATTTACTAAATAATTAAAAATTAGCAAATTTTGACGTTTCGAGCTGTACATATATGTATATAAAAATGAAATAAATTCATTTTTGCAATATATATTCCTCACTTTTTTCTATTGTACGGTTAAAATGTTGTCGGTACGGTTATTATTCTGGGAATTTTTGATGAATTTATATATTTTAGTTCTTTACTAGTGATTCACCAACTAGTGAATTGGTAGTATGTCTGATACCAGATATTTGGTTTATTCTTTGGCCCATTATCCGAATATTCAGCAACCGGATATTTAAGGAAAAATATAAAATTCTTAAGTACAAACAAAAGTAAATGACTAGTAGTACAAATAAATTACTATGTTGTGTTTACACATTATATTCGTATCATATTATAATGAATATTAAACTCAATAAGTTAGCATGACATGAAGAAAAAATTAATATACTTTATACTTAAGGTCCATGAATATTTTATTACCAATCATTATAATTACTTCAGTTGTAACTAAATACCTTGGCGTGAATTCTTATACATGAATTAGCTTCCAATTAACAAGATAATTATACTCTCACTGTGTGCCCTTAAGCAGTGACGGTATTTGATTATGTACGCATAGTGTGGGGTTAAATTAATCTATTGAATGTTTATTCATAACTGAAAAATCGGACAAAAATCTTTGAAACTTTTAAAATAAATAACATACAATATACAAGTTATAAATAATACATATTGTAGGTTTGTATAATATCAATAACACCCGAAACTCAATACAATTCCTAGATATGCATATTGACCGAAATTTAACATGGACAACTAAAAAAAGAATGTAATTCCAGGTTAAATCTATTGAAAACACTGGGCAGTAAAAGCCTAATGAAAATATATAAATAAATAATTATTAGATCAAAATTAGATTACTGAAGTTTCATACGAGGTAGCGTCAAAATGATTCCGGAGTTGGTCAATAATATTTTATTGAAAACAGGTACAACAATTTTACATCAATTTCTCTTAAAATACATACCTCCTGCATTTACGCACTTCCACCTTTAGTACAACAATCTCTTTAATTTTATTTTGAACCACAAGGAACAGGCATATATCGGCTGGTGCAAGGGTGGGAAAATAAGATGGGGTATTCCAGAGTGGTGACATTTTTCTAAGCAAGGTAATTTTTCACCATATGAGGGAGTGATATACCGGAGCATTTTCATGCAGCAAAATCAAATAGTTTCCTACGCAATTTTCTAGACGTTTTCGTCTGATTACGTGTCATAGACGTTGAAGGATCTCTACTTAAGTACCTTCTTTACAGTTTGGCCTTGAGGAATGAATTCTTGGTTAATCACGCCTTGGTAATGAAAAAACCCGTAATCACTATCTTCTTGTTTTTGCTCAAGTGACATTTTTGCTTGTGTCGCTCGTACCAGTCGATTTTTTCATCGCCTCATTTCCGTATGCTTTCTTTATTGTCTGAAGAGTTTCAGATAGTAAATTATACAGCAGAATGCAGAATTTGCTGTTTGCACGGCGCTGTGAAGACATTTAAAAATCAGACGAACGAAAAAAACTCGTTAAGAAAAATTTCTACATAAAGTTAGATCATTTTTTAAATAGGTGCATTTTGATTAGAATTATTGTTGTTGTTCTTGTTTATAGATTACCCATATTATTTTATAAGTCTTTATTTATATCATATTACGCTTTAATGGATTAAGCTCTTATAGTAATACAGTCATCATAATAATGTAAAATAAAAATAAATGGAACACATACTTAGTGAAGCTGAATATTTTATTATAGTGTTTATCAGTATTGCTACCTCAGTTACTATTATTGACATGAAAACTACAGAAGCCAGCTTTGAAATTTGTTAAGTACGAGGTATAGACATTAAATAGGTAAACGAGTATATTTTCTCTATAATATATTGCGGGTTGTTTCAAGTTGGTAAACAATTCGAAGATGTTTGAGTTTAACAATGTATACAGTGCTCTCAAACCATTCTACTTTATTCTTAGTTTCTTTGGGTGGGGATCAACTAAAATCGTCACCAATAAAGAAAATAATAAAAAGTATGATATGTATACAGTTTGTCCATTAATTATAAGTATTATTTAAATTTTGTAGATATATAAAACATGGTTGGATTTGTATAATAGCAGTACTTGTGTTTTACGTTGGTGTCTCATGGAAAATGTTTGGCTCTGTAAAACATAATTTAAATCGTATAAGGCTAATAAATGAAAACAAAGACCTTCTCAAGTATTATTTGAGAACCAAAATTATAAACGTATACACGTTATTAATGACTTTCATAGAAAATTTTATAGACCTTCCTTGTCATCTCTTGTCATTTATTTACAAGAAAAAGGTAAGACAATAGAATAATGTATATAGGTTAGGTATACACGAGTAATATATATATATATATACCCTCTAAAGTAAAATAATATGCATCCGAACTTCCGTACTTACAATTTATCCACTATCTACTAATAATAATTAGCTGTTTAATTAATTTAAGCATTATCACGTTGTTATATACTGAGCGACTGTGAGCTTGGTGTATAATTTGGCAGTTACAGTTCCAGTCGCAGCCGCACAAAAGAGATTTAACAAATAAACTACTACAAGGTAAAATAATAATAATTAAAATTAATATTAATTAATAATAATTAATAATAATTAATAATAATTAATAATCATTAATAATAATTAATAATAATTAATAATAATTAATAATAATTAATAATAATTAATAATAATTAATAATAATTAATAATAACTAATAATAATTAATAATAATAATTAGTAATAGCAATTAATAATAATAATTAATAGTAGCAGCAATGAATAATAGGCAACATTAAAATTCGGTTAATTTACCTGTCAAGTATATAATTAGTTAGTAAATAATAATAAAAGTAATATAATTTATTAAGAAATATGAATATTCACTGTAAATGAAACAAATCTAATGTTTATTTAACAGATTGAGTACTGATCTAATTTTTAAGAACATTAACATTTTTTGACATTCTAACCTAACCTAATTTTTAATATTAATATTAAATATAGAATTTGTACATTATAAAACACTAATCATCGTCTGTTTGAGATTCTTCCAAGTTTTTAAGTTACATTTGTACAGTGTTATGAGAAATAGTACTAACAGTATGAGAATAAGCTGCTGGATGCCTGTACACTCAGTATTATGAGAAACATCAATACCATTTCGGTTGTAGGAAAAATGTTGCATGCAACACGTGTGTAAAATAGTATTTTTTGTCTTGTGCTACAATTTCCGTAAAACGTCGCACTCGACCAAAAAAGTACTGTTTTACACACTTGTTACATAAATAACTATTTTGAAAATACAGATCCATACAAATAGATAGAATAATTGTAAGATACATACATATATAAATAAATTTTGCGAATACATTTCATATGTTTAATATAAAGGCTTTTAATGTATATGCAGTTTTGAAATAGTTGATTATATCGGTCACCTTCGCTCTGGTTTGTGTGCTAAGCTGCAGGTCCGTTCCTAGGGGTACTGCCGGCTGCGTTCAAATATATAATTCGCCGCCCCTAAGTGATAACTACACAATAAAACACAATTTTAACTACGTTCTTTATTCACACTTACGAGGTGCTACCCAAAATATCCGAGAATTATTTTCTGGCGGTTGGTAGGGAGCTAATTCCGACTTCTCTCAATAAGTACCTTCACTAGACACCCTTTTGCATCTATTGTCCAAGTGTCATACTTGGGGAAACATCTGCCCAGTCAGTATGTTTTTTGCGCTGTTGCACAAAAGCGCTGTTTGACGTGTTCAGCGATTTTTCAATGACAGGCAGTAAATTTTTCTTTTCTGTGAGAGAAAACAGCAGCGGATACTGTTGCATTTCTTCGAAGGACTTACGGGGAGGAAGATTTGAGCCATGGAAGGATTTACGAGCAGTGGCGGATTTAGAAAATTATTATAGGGGGGCACTAAATTCGGAAAAAGAAATTTTCAATATATAAGGAGAACCCCCCCCCACTTCGTTAACTTTGTCTTGTGTTGTAATAAATTGCTCATATAAAGGTTTTATTATTTTAAATATGCTATTTGATGGCAGATGTAATAGTACATTAAGATACAAGTTTCATAAGACATGATTTTAGCGCACGCGTCATTCTTAGTAACGAGCGGCTTGCCGCGAGTTTTCTAAGGTGACAAGTGCGCTTAAATGTCTTATGAAAATGTATTTTATACTATTTTTTCTATTTTGGTTATTTTTTCAAAAAATTACGTTATTTCATATCCAGGAATTTCAATTTCGGTTGTTTAATATGTACTTTATGAAACCCATTTGGATGTCATAAAGTAAATAGAAAAATATTTTTTATAAATTCGGAACTTTTATTTTAAAATAGCAACCTATAATTATTTTACTAAACTATAAACCCCCATTTTTTGTCTTTTTAATGATCTATTTGAGGTCCTGCACCATAAGAAAAAATAATAAAATGTACACTTTATACTTTATTCAATAAATAGCGATTAAGATGAAGAAAACAATTTTTTAATAATTACTTTTCGAGATATTTGAGGTTTCTTGTCAGTGTCACTGTGACGTCACATTTGTGCTACCTTTCTCTCGCTGCCTACTATAGAACTTGTGCGAGAGAAAGATATAGCAATACGTGTCGCTAGGTGTCGCCGTGACGTCACGTTGACTATGAAAATCAGATTCATTTAAACCAAAAACAATTGAGACTTTTTAATACTACAAATTGCTTCAAAATTAAAAGAACTTTCATTTAAAATAAGATTGCAGACCCACAAATAAGTAAATAAGTTTGAGAAATATGAGAAACAATGTTTATTCAAATATTCTAAGTAACCATATGAAAATAAATAAAATGCAACAATGTTATACAAAACAAGTTAAAACATCAAATTAAATACCTAATAAGAATAACTTAAGCCAAAAAATGGCGGTTTATATTTGAGTGAAATAATTATTGTTTGCAATTTAAAAAATAAAAGTTGATAGTCGTATCTTTTAAACGTGACTTTATAAAAAATATCTACATCTGCCATCAAATAGTATAATTAAATAATAAAACTTTTATATGAACCATTTGTTCTATTACTTATTAAATAAATGAGGGGGGGGGGCACTTTCAAAATAATAAACAATTTGAAAAATAAATAGAAATTCTGTATTTTTATGAGTATGTTTATTCTTTTATTTATCTATGATGTGTAATACGTAAATGATAATATGTAATAATTAAATTTTTAAAAATAACGGGGGTGAACGTGCCCGTGTGCCCCCCCTCTATATCCGCCACTGTTTACGAGTGGTTTTCTCGTGTTAAAAGTGGTCGAATGTCAATTGAAGTGAAGATGAACCTGGACTGGGACGTCCTATGACTTTCATGTCTGATCGTCATGCATAAAACAATCGATGAATTGGAGAAATTCACTGGAATATCTTGAGTTTATGCCAACGAATTTAGACTGAAAATCTGAAGACAATATTCGCTCTACGACAGCATGTCATACGACCAGAGAGCTAAGCTAACCATCTGAGTGTGTGCTAGGATTTGGAAGGAGCCAGAAATCGATCCGCAATTTTTGTAAGCTCTCCGAAACATTCATGCTGATTTTCCTAACAGGAACAAAACTTGATGTTACCATGTTGCTTTTTAATGTCCGCCATTAAAAAAGCGTTCACGAAAAAATTCATATTGACCTCTCAGATGTTGCCCCAAAGATGACACTAGGGCAGAAAATAATTCTTGAATATTTTGGGTAGCACCTCGTAAACACAAAACACAAAACTTATTGTACATATTGTAATCCGGTAAAATATTTACGTTACTTATTATAAATATTTTGTTATATTATCTATACGTTCAACGTAACTACCTACCTCTTAGTCGCCTGCGTGCGGGGCACGTATTGCACGCCCCTAGGAACGGCCCAGCTAAGCTGCTATGACATTTTCTGGAAATTGAGGAATTTGTTGCGGATGGGATTAAAGATGGGACGTATACACATTGGACATAGTAGGACATGGTTTAGGCTATTATAATACATAGGTATACACAAAAATATGTAAAGAAAATTTGGTGTGGCCAACATAATACCTCCCGCCGTGTACCGCCCGAGTCAAAAGGGATTAAGCTAATCTTTATTTTTGAAACCGCATGAGGTCTCCGCGTGCCTGAGTGTCAGGTCGCGAATCTGGGAAACCGGGTTCAATCCCGACCAACGCCAAATATTTCCAATTTTAAATGCCACAAAATTGACCCCTGTGGTGCACTCTCCCAACTAATTCCTCTAATTCCCAGGTAATTCCTCTAATTCCCAACTAATTCCTCTAATTCCCAGGTAATTCCTCTAATTCCTATTCAATTCTTTTTAATTCCAGAAGTAATTCCCCGTTATAGAAAATTGAAGATAATATATTAAACAAGGAAAAACAAATAAGTAATATTTCTTAAGTACATATTTATTTTTTAACAAACGCAATATACAGTACGTATATGTACATATAGTAAATACAATATAGAGTTTATTTAAATAGAACATAATGATAAAATATTTTAAATTAATAAATATTTATTTTAATTTTGGAATCTTCGCAGTCTGTATGTGCTTATTCTATTACTCTCTTTGCGAAGTAACCAGCAAAGTGTACTTTTTTAACAATAATTTTCGAACCATTTTTAATTTTTAAATTCACAAATCGAGAATTTTGTGTAACATTTTTTTCTTTATTTTGCGCTGATTCACTATTTAAGTGGAATAAAATAGTATCACCTCAGTGCGACTGAAGTGCTGCCCGCCAGAGGTAACACCCGTAGCACAGAAATGGTTAGAAAAGTGGACATCACTATATAGTATTTATTTATTTATTTATTTATTTATTTATTTATTTATTTATTCCTTTTACATCACTAATTTCTATATTATATTCTGTTTTTATTATATCTATATGCCATACGATAAATTAAATTCTCTATATTTTTTACCTCTATATTATCAAAATTTATTTCATCACCATCTTCATAAGTATTTTTTTGGATGCCTCGTGAATTCCCTCAAGGCATACATTCTTCTCCTTTCACTTTTATTGTATTAAATTTGGAAATTAATTTTATATTCCTACCTACATAATATGTAGTAAATACCTTCGATAAACATACTAAATTACAAAAAGGTTAACCCGGCCTTTTTATTCATGTGAAAAACATACAAATATCTACAACTTATTGTACTAAAATAAATTTTGTAATTTTAGTGAATTCCTCTAAAATTCTAGTTATTTCCTGGGTAATTCCTTCAATTCCCAACCAATTCCTTCAATTCCCAGAGAATTCCTCTAATTCCGTGTTAATTCCTCTAATTCCATGTTAATTCCTCTAATTCCTACTCAAGTGTACAACTAATTCCCAAGTGATTAACCCCTCGCTCTCCACCCTAGCAATGAGTGCCCATGAGGTGACGCCTGGAAAGCGCCCGTACAGTGCAAATATTTTATCATTACCGATATCTGTGTATTGTATGTATTTATTTATTTATTTACTTATTTTAAGATTAGCGAATTTTACTCTTATTTTGGCAGTTTATTTCTTAAAACATAGTCTAATCTAATCCAAGTAACTACATTGTTGATAATAAAATGAAGATTAAATTATAAATACCTGGATAAAATAGAATTCACTAGTCCAAAAATGAGAATTAGCTTAAACTTTTTGGCGAATCGTTAATTTTTATTAATCTAAATACATACCTACATATTTACATATGATGGAAACTGTATTTATTTCCTTTCCTATTGTTCTATTCACATTTTTCTTTTTTAAAACGTTACTATTATTAATTTGAAATAATTAGTTCTTTGACAGTGACATTTATCTGTCAGTTACATACATTTGAATAACTGCCAAGGAGTATTGTTTGTTTAAAGCGTAGATCCGGGATTTAAATTATAGATAATTTTATATATTTATCCATATAAAAAGTATTAATGCAAATCTGTAAAAAAATTAATAATGTCGAAAAAATAACATTTAAAGGTATTTTTCGAAGAAAAACTATTTTGAACTTCTAGTAAAGTGCCATTTCCGGTTATCCGATTTACACCAAAATCTAATGGGCTCTTTTCCATTACAGAAAAAGTTCGAAATACAAAGTTTCAAAATTTTCTGATTAATATCCTCAATTGTGAGAGATAAATAAGCAGTTACTTATTCTTGTGTATGCTATGTGGAATATTATATCAGCCACCGAGACAAACCAGCTGTAGCTCAGATGGTTAGAGCATTACTCCGGTAAAGTAAAAGCTCGGGTTCAAATCCCGGTGGCTGACATGATCTTTTCACAATTTATTTCGTTTAAAATAAATAACATTTATTATAATTCATAACTTCAGTTATTAATTAGAATGACATTTATGGCAAATATAATCGGCCCTTTCTTCTACTTTATTATTTGTGTCAGGTAGTTGGGTTTGGAACGTCACATTCGACACTGAAGAGATTTGTTACAACTCCCGACCAAATTTTTAAAACTTGACAAGTTTTTAAGTAGAATTGAAAAATATATAACTACATATGATTACAGAATATAGAGGGTTGATACGAGGTCACACGAGAATACAGGACTGAATGCTTATCCCCTCTCTATGCGTGATACGTCACAGCGTGAGGCGAACGCCTGCATTGTAAGCATAGAACATATACGGAATTTAAATTATTTATTAGACTAAAAATTAACTATTGTTGTATTTATTCCATTTATAATTAGTTTTTTATTTAAATTTTTAGTTATATAAAAAAATGTTAATTATATAATATTTGAATAGTTATTTACGAGTTTATAAATATAAAATATTTATAAATCACATTTTACAAGTTTACTTGTTAAAAATTCCGTATATTTTCTATGCTTACAATGCAGTCGTTCACCTGTACTCTCGTGGGGCGTCGCGTCGCTGATTTATTATATATTGTAACGTTTTGATTTATTTGGGTGAAGTGTAAATATTAGACAATTGTGATTAATGAAAATAAAAGTTTATTATAATGATAAATAGATATTAAATATAATCAAAAGATGATAAATATAACGAACACTACGATTAAACAAATATTAAACACTAATTAAGACTAAGAATATTATAAAACACTTAAACACTAAGATTATTTATTTAAACAATATATAGATCATTTATTTATTTATACAACTGTATTTATTTATATTTAGCACTCGTCGACTATCTGTTTATATCACCAACTGTTTTACACTCAACGCTTATTTATATCAGACTGTCCAGTGCCTTCGCCAACGGTGCTTATATACCGTAGCCGAAAATTCGAGAACTCACGGGAATACTTCTAGATACAACACAATAGGTTACATCAACCGCGTAATTAAGCAGGCGCCGGCCAGTCGGTTGCGTCATCGCTAACAATGGACGCTCGCTCGTCCCTGCGACAGCGGCGGCGACAGCGGCGGCGACAGCGGCGGCGACACCGACGGGGACAGAGGCGGTAACAGTGGCGGCGAGGGCGGGCACTGCACATTACAATATATTACAAATGAATAACATACATCCCATAGAATTGGTTGTATCACAGTTTTAATCGGTGAGAAAAAAGTTAGTTTAGTACTTATATCAAAAACCTACCTGTATTATGCCTAACAATTTCACGGGAATGTACTATCGGAAAAGAAATATATGTTGTGTTCCTTTCGGCCCCTGTTACTTTTGACTTTGAATTTAATTGCATGTTTCTGAACTAATAACAGACAACTTATATATCGAATTCATTGTATGTATGTGATGTACTCGTATAGATCTGCCGACATTTACTAATTGATTTTCTATATTTTCCAGATAAATGAAGTTTTGCAAAATATTTATGATGTGGATAAAATTTGGAACAACAATAGCACAAAACAAGTAAAATACAAGAGATTTGTCATCATATTTTCAATATTATTTTTGGGAAAAATTTTATATGTAACAGAAGAATGTTTCCAGAGAAACATATGTACAAATTTAGTCAACTTTATGAAATTTACTCAGTTGATTGGCAATTACATTAATATATTTACTTTTGAGTGGATAATTCATATGCCTTTCCTAACATTAATAAAATTAAAAGGAATTATTCAGATGCAAATGAAAGAAAACAAAATTAGAACAATGACTAAAGTTCAAATTTCAGAACACGTAGATTCGATATGGAATATTTATATTAAAATACAAGATTCAATTAAAATCTATAGCGCATTTTTCAGAGTACCCTTAATTCTTCTGATACTAAATACATTTTTAGCTCTTACTACAAATGTCGTAATCATAGTGATTTCTACATCTAAGCAAGGAAAGTCCATTCCCGCATCTGACATTATTCTTGTTACATATGATATTTTGTATTGTTTATCGAGACTTGTTATAGTGGCAGTTTTAGAAGAGATGTACAAATTATACGTTAGTATAAATGCAGAATGACCAGAAATAACTGTTTTAGTTAGGAACACAATTCAGGGGATCTTATTCCAGAGTTTGCGCAATGCCAGGTAATAAAGGAAATACTATTGGAGAAAAATATGTTAAAAGAAACAGTTATTTCTGATTATTCTGTAGTAGAGATATACAGGCTGGTTTTAGTAAAAACTTTAAAGGTAGTACTGACCAAAATAAGTAAAATAAGTTTAATCAACATGGGTCCGATCTTCAATAGTTTCCGAGATATAAGTCAGTGAAAAATGAGTTTTTACGAGGTTTACTTTACTATCTCAAAAACTATAACATGATATATAACTTTGTTATTCAAAAAAAAAAAAAAAAATTATTGTAGTCCAGTCACAGTCAATAGAGGTTTTTACCCTCATTTTTTCATCTGAAATTTTGACTCGTATTAAATAAGTAATAATATTTATCTTTAATCATGTATATATTTCAAATGAAAAAATGAGAACTAAGCCGATTTGTAGATGTTTAATATTTTAGAGGGATATCTTATAAGTTTAAGTTGTTAGTAACTCGCGAACCGGTCACCGGCAAAAAAAGTAATAATTTATTTAAACCACTTTTTGTACATGAAATACAATTATAGCACGTCAATTGAAAGTACAGATATGTGCATATACACGTTATATAAAAATATTAATATTTGGGGGGGTATCCATATATTCTTGAAAAGTGTAGAAACTGTTTGTTATTAGATAGTTACGGACAACATTTTTAAATTTAGGCTTGGAAAGTGCCTTAACATTTTGAGGTAAAATATTAAAGAATGTTAGTTGAAGAGAACTTCTTTCGGAACGTTTGTTCTTAAACTTATTTAATCTTAATAAATTTACTGCTCTAGTGTTATGGCTATGTATATCACTGTTCCTTGGATATTTATCTTGGTTCGTGTGAATTTCAAGTAATGTTGCATAAATATATAGACAAGGCAAAGTCATTATCCTTAACTCAATGAAAAGGTTTTTACAGAAATGTGTAGGGCTTACAGTATAGTGTAACACATGACATGATGAAGAATTTCATGCTGAATTGAAATTGACCGGGTCAGAGTGGTTTATGATTTTGTAGAAAAATATTTAAAAATCATTAATAATTTACTTCTTTTGATGTCACGACTTCTGTAATCTGTTATAAATAGGAAAACCTATTAGACTAAGTATTAAATACATAATATTGTTTATTTTTAATTTTTTTTTTTTTTTCATAAATTGTTATTCTGGTTAACTATTGTTAACATAACTCTTTGATCCTAGGTAAACATGTAAGAACTCTTTTTTTATTCAAAATTTTACGACCTTCAATTTTGTATTCTTGTAAAATTATGATGCGGGCTATTGTTTTTGAGAAAAAAACTCATTTTTTGCACCTTTGATCCAAGATAGTAATGCGGTAGCTTAGGAGTCTATAATCGCACTGAAAACACCTTAAGGTGAAATGACACCCCCGATTAATTTGTTTCTACGCCGAGACGAGCGCTAGGAAGAAGATATATAAACGCACGGTTTTTGGCGTTTTTAGTTTACTAGAGGTAGCACGACTGCTTTCAAAACTGACAGATGAATAACATATAACCTCAAATTGAAGATGTAGCGTTAACTACGAAAACAAATTGGAGATATCTGATTTTTGATGCAAAATAATATCCGGAACATAAATCACAATAACGGTAGAAATGAGGCAGCTCCATAAGCTACTTTATTATTGCCACAATTTCTTTCGAACAAGCAGCTCAATTTTTGTTATAACTGTGTGAGGATGCATTACAGAGATCTGATTCTTTCACCACACGACAAAGCATGGTATTAGAAACATATTTATACAAAAAAATCAATTACGCTAAAAAGTTGAGTTGTCTGGTTATTAACGCCATATCTTCAGTTGCTGTCCGTCAACAATTAATTTTGTGAAGTTAAAATTGTTAAGGAGAAGCGCTACCAACATAATTGATAAAAAAACACCAAGTTCTTGAGAGCCCTTATTTCTCAGTCAACTTATCTATCTTGCTCCTATCGCCGGGAAGAATAGTTTTTGCGCTCCTCAGATTTATATGTGCTGAGCTATGAGAGTTTGAAATAATGTTGTGCCGCTAGATGTCGCATCGTCACAAGATATAAATTGATTTAAACATTTCAATTATGAATTCATATATTTCTTATTTTGTAGGAAACAAGATACGTCGGCTATATTTCGTCAAATATTGTATTTCATTCAACACCAAAAAAAGTATACAATTCTAAAAATTTAAATTCTTTTTTATTATTTTACATATTTTTTAGACTAAGCACCACCTACTATTTTTGCATAGTAATAAAGCCTGTTTGATTAAATCCAATTATTTTTTCATTAATATAAGCTTTCTTGGCTCTGTAAGTTAAAAATATGTTGAAGTTGATCTGTTACCTAATAAATACATATGTATTACAGATTTTAAATCAATGCGTGTACTGGGCTATTTTTTTAGCTGGATTTATGATTAATTATGGTGGGACTCATTTACATTTCGTCGAGAAACCTAATTGAATAAGAAAGTTTATTTCCCGCGAGCCGTACTATAACAAATTAATAAATAGAAGGCTTTCTATATGTGTATGTATTCAAAAAATAGTTATTTATGATATGTGTTAAAATTCACATTTTATTTTGTGAGAATGAAGTTTGGAACACGACGCAAAGCGGAGTGGTCCAAACCTTCTAACAAACGCTATTTTTTCATATAAATTTTTATCTCTAAAAATTTGTTGACATATATCAAAAATGTCGATTTGTTGTTCCATTCGCCATTACCAAGGTAACTAATTCAGTTTTTACGCTGGTGTTAAAAATAACAATGATGTCACCTTTTAACACTGGAGTCATGAATATTGATAATATTAGTACGTATTTATAATTTAAAATAATATACAATGCGTAACTATACTATTATTCACGAAAGATGACTATTCAAGGCCATTTGTTCGAAGAAAGAATACACATCACTTTATATCAGTAGCTTAGCAACATTTTGTATTAGAAAGAGAAAGATTATTTGACCTGCGTCTATTTAATTTATGTAGTGTGACAGATATACGTAAATAGTGGCATTACTTTCTAACACACTATAAATAATAATGACGTAGAATTACAGATACCTAATTATCTACTACACTGCCCTCTGTGCTAATATTTACCCAATGGCATTGCCGTTAAAATCAAATTATTATTCTTTGGTTTATAAGTTAAGTCTATGTTTTTGTATTTTGCAAAAACATAAGTGAAGAACATAAATCTTTCAGAAAGGCATTATTTAGAAATAAACATAATTTTCAAATAAATTACTCTTTTTTTCAGTAAAATGTGTCCATAAATATTTCATGTTGCACGCCTATGCATACAAAATGCAATGAAGTTATCTGCAAGTAATATAATATCAGACGGCTCACAAATGACCTTGAATAGTCATCTTTCGTGAATAATAGTTTACATTAATAACTTTAACAATTGCACTTTTTGAAACTTATCCGGTAAATGATTAGATTATATTTAAGTGACTTAGAAAATTGATGAATAATAACACTTGATAACTTTCCGATTTGGTCGGACACAAGTCTGTAAGTTTAAGTTGATACTGACGTATAACCTCCTATTTCGAACGCGCGAAACTTGCCCGAGTGGAGGAGGTACGCTGATAGGCCGATAGAGGGATCACTAATGGGATACTATCCTCTATCCACTGCACTACACTTCGAAGATGAATTGTTAAAAGCGCGAATTTTTCGCCTTTAATAAAAAATCAACTAATTCTTGACCTTTAGAAATGACTTGCAGTTAATGCATACACAAACTTATATATTCCATAAATTTCTTCACTACGTTAGTTTTACCAAGAAAAATGTTCATTATTATGTTTTTAATTTTATTTTTTTACAATTTCCGCGGGGCCCCCAATGAGTCGGGGCCCTAAGCTATAACTTAGTTGGCTTATGCTATAATCCAGCACTGTATCCGTTTAACAAACGGTTTTGAATGCTTGACCCGAAAGTAAAACACTAAGGGTGCATGAAAGCGGGTTAACCCTCGAGTTACGCTAACCCAGGGTTATATACACAAATAGAGAGTTTTCAGCCTATTTGACAGCTATCCTCAGGTCAAAAAATAACTTACCGATTTGCACGGGTTAACCCACAAATAGCAAAATGTATTTGGCCGATAGTTGTCATTTCACGCGTCATATTTAATACGAAACACAAAATTACTTTTTTATATTAAATATGACGCGTGAAATGACAACTGTCTGCCATATGCATTTTGCTATTTGTGGGTTAACCCGCGCAAATAGGTGAGTGATTTTTTTATCCGAGTTAACTGCCAAATAGGCTGGAAATTCTCTATTTGCGTATGTAACCCTGGGTTAGCGTAACTCGAGAGTTAACCCACTTTCATGCAATCCACCCTAATTTAATTAATGCAAAACTATTTAGATCAAGGGTACCGCTGCCACCACTATCCGTCTTATCAGATTCCGCACATAGAAATACTCAATGCAGAGAGTATGAAATAGGCGCGGTCTATCAATTGGCAAAACAAACAATGTAAAATGGAATAAACGACTGATGTTGATGGGAGGAATAATAGCAGGAATGCAGTCTAAATTTGTTTATTATTTAGTCTGAGGCCAACGTTTCCCTGCCACTTACAGCTTCATCAGGGCAAACTGGTGAAAAAACAAATATAAAAATCATAATAAGAACATGTGTTGTGTGATAAACATTAAAAATTGTTTATACTTACAGACTAAGTCGTTAAAAAATAATAAATAAAAATAAATATATTTGTTCAAACATAGTGTTCTCGTCGAAAAATAAAAATTGTATGAAAATATTAACAATCGTCATTCAAAAGACTTAAATAGCTTTTTCTTAATGATGTTACTTGTTTGATGAGAAATTTTATAAACAAACACTAGGATTTGCCATGGGATCTAGCCTTTCTCCGATTGCTGCATGTCTAGTAATGGATAAACTCCTCGACACGGTCATCCCACAACTGCCATTCAAAGTTCCCTTCGTATACAAATACGTCGACGACATCCTAACAACGGTTCTTGCAGATCAACTTATAACCACACTAGAGTTTTTCAACAACTACAACACGCACTTACAATTTACAATTGAGACTGAAAATAATGGAGAAATTCCGTTCCTTCACACCATCCTATCGACAGCAAGACGGTTGTATAAAATACAGATGGTATCGAAATCCCACATCCACTACATAAATTATAATTCGACACATCCCAAAGCCTCAGACTAAATAATAAACAAATTTAGACTGCATTCCTGCTATTATTCCTCCCAAAACAAACAATATTCACAAAGAAAACTTACACTTCTGCAATAACTGAAAATAGTTAACTCGGACAACTTAAACAATCAAACGGAAAACTGGGTGAACAACTTAACAATTTATTTGCAAAAAACAATAAATGGTTGACAACAATACACAAAATAATGACTAAGGATTCTGACGGCTAATATTTATGACTCTAATAAAACTATTTAACTTACTGAATGGCTATCAGTGCATAGGTAGTGAACACCAACTACTAAGTATAAAGTAATCTATCAGACTACTTACTGATCATCACAGGTCGGCCTGGATTAAAGCATTTTATTATTAAACTAACACACTACAACATTTACAATTAATAGGTTTTTAGAATAAAATAACAAAATTAAATATAAACAACAATCTAAACAACTTGGGAGGACGCGGATTTCAACAATAACTCAAATCACGAAGACTACAAAATTCACAAGTCACTAAGACAAGTTACAAATTTTGAACAACAGTCGAATGGAAGACAACAAACGTCACAAACAAAAGTCAAAACAAGACTCCGAGATGAGATCATCTCAAAACCATCTTTACTGAATTTCACCCCACTTCCCATTAGGGAAGTCCAACCTTCATACCGTTACTGGATAACTTAAAATTTAATACAAAATAATTAGTCAAGTAACTAAATTTCTAACGGTTTCCCGAAATCTGGTCCACGTGCAGTGCTGCACGACGAGACGAAAGTACTCTCGCATCGCGTCTCGTCTCGTTGCATTATGCGAGACGAGAACGAGAGCGAGATTGCAATTTAAAATTCAAGGCGAGATAGATATAATAACTGCGAGAAATCTCGCGAGACTCTCGCAATAAAAAGTATTTGTAACTTTATAGCTTATACAGGGTGATTCATTGGTCTGTTGTCTCTTTATAACTCTTTTATATTAAGTCAGATAGAAAAACTCTTCAAATATATATATATATATATATATATATATATATATATATATATATATATATATATATATATATATTTATTTTGATAGTAAATTAGATACCATTTAAAAAAGTATTAAGTAATAAGGGGTCTAAAATTATAAATTAAGAAGTTATTTACGTTCATAAAAAATAGTGGTACATAGTGAAAAAAACCATAATTTAATACAATTTTTTTTTATTAATACTTATTTTAAACATTACACTAATTACAAAGAGGCTATTAAAATTTAGTGACAGACTAAATGATGCATAATTTTAATTAATAAATGCATTGTTTTTCGACGTGGAGTTCTCAAATTAGGATACCGCTCTCGGTATAAATCAATTGCCAAATTTAAATTTCTATGACATTCGCCAAGTATAAATATCGTATTAACCATTTCATCTTTACTAAAATTAGTATTACTCATTATCACATCAACATCAACAATGATAAACTAAGAGTATTTTGACAACTTGTTTGTTTAAATTCGAAACAATTGATCAAATTTTCCATAGCTTACTTTGTTAATAATAACATGATACAAACGTATCATTCAACGAATAAATAAATAACTTCTTAATTTATAATTTTAGACCCCTTATTACTTCATACTTTTTTAAATGGAATCTAATTTACTATCAATATATATATATATATATATATATATATATATATATATATATATATATATATATATATATATATATATATATATATATATAGGGTGTTCCATTAAGAAATATAAAGTTACATATTGTTGCGCTTAAACGGAGTACCTGTATACATATGGTACGTACATAGACAATAATATATCATATAAATTTTATTTGAAGAGTTTTTATATCTGACTTAAAATAGAAGAGTTATAAAGAGAGGACAGACCGATGAATCACCCTATATACGTGTTAGAGTTGCCTTGGTAATGACGAATGGAAAAACAAAAATTATTAGAAATACAAATTTAAATGTAAAAATAGTGTGTGATATACGCCTGGTCTCTAACGCCTGACGCGACACCATGCGGTAAAAGTTGTAAGTTATTGCCTGATAGTTGCAATGACAGTTGTATACAGTTTGTATGCAGTTAACGTTAGAAAAATCTTTTTCGCACTCCCGAGACTAAAGAACGATTCTAATCACTCATTTCAGGGACTTAAGTTCAAATTCAGTCCCAGAGGGATTAAATATGAAAAAAATCCCTGGGGGACTAAAATAAAAATAAACAAGATGTTTCCATAACATCATATAGTTACTATGATTTATTTATTCGTATCTGCACATTTTGAGCAGGCGTTGAGTTTAAATTGACCAAAATTTTTGATATTTGTATTGTCAAATTGTAAGATTAATTTCTTTTACACTAATATGGTCCCATTTGATACGGGAGTGCGAAAAATAGCGTATATACCACAGGACTAAAGTGCATTCAATCCCACAGGTGATATTTCCCTCACCTTCGACTCGGGAAATAAACTTCACCCACAGGGTTGAATATGCACTTTAGTCCCTGAGTATATAATATACTATTTACTTCCCTTCGTATCGTAGTAAGGGATGTAATGTAATCGTGCCAAAAATTCGATGGTGAGTTTTCAGTAAATAAGCACGAATTAGGGACCCCACATCACGTGTTTAATATTTTTACGATGGTGTGTATGTGTGTTTGTATTTAAGCTTTCTGCATTCATATAAAGAGTTGATTAGATTTTGGGTAAAATTGGATAACCGGAAGTGACTATTTACTTGAAGCCCATAACAGTTTTTAATGAAAAACTATATTAAAATATAATCCAAAACTTTTCAATTTTAGTATTTAAAACTTCTATGTCAAGGGAAACTACATATTAGATTTTGGCTAAAATTAATAAACCAGAAGTGACACTTTACTTGAGGCTCTGAACAGCTTTCGTGAAAAATATATTGATATACTCCAAAACTTGTCAAATTTAGTATTTAAGACTTTTAATGAAGAAGAACAACATTAAATTTTGGCTAAAATTTATAATCCGGTGGGCGTCGCGCGAGTTACGGAGTGCCAGCCATTGTCTTGCTATAGACGCACAGTACATTGGAAGCTTTTGCCACAATGATTAATGTTTCTTCTAATTTCCTAGGCGGTAGGTTGTTATTTTTATCATTGTCAAATTATTCATCATGGAATTGACGGGAGGTCATGAGTTGGCAACATCAGATTTTTTTCTTTAAAAAATCGGATGTGGCCAGCACACAACCTCCCGTCAATTTCATATTTAAAATAGTAATGAGCTTTAAGTAAAGTATCACTTCCAATTGATGTTTGTAAACAAAATCTAATTTCTCGTTCCAATAAATAGTAAAGTCTAATACGAAATTTTGGATTATATTTTATTAAGTTTTTCCTCGAAAATCTGTTAAGAGCTGCAAATTATGTACGACTTCCGGTTTATCATATAAGTATAGTCAAAATCGAGTTTTAAATACCAAATTTGAGAAGTTTTGGATCATGTTTTAATATATTTTTTCAAGAAAATCTGTTTATAGTTTTCTGTAAAGTAGTACTCCCGGTTTATCAATTTTAGAAAACATCTAATTAGTATAAAAGTCTTAAATGCCAAATTTGAAAAGTTTTGGATTGTATCAATTTATTTTTCACGAAAATCTGTTAAGAGCTTTAAATAAAGTATTACTTCCGGTTTATCAACTTTAGCCAAAATTTAATATGTTGCTCCCCTTCATATAAAAGTCTTCTATACTAAATTTGACAAGTTTTGGAATATTTCATAAAATATATTTCACGAAAATCTGTTCAGAACTTCAAGTAAAGTATCACGTTCGGTTTATCAATTTTAGCAAAAATGTAACATGTCGTTCTCATTAATATAAAAATCTTAATTACCAAATTTGAAAAGTTTTGGAATATATCTTAATATATTTTTCACGAAATTCTGTTGAGAGCTTCAAGTGAAGTATCACTTCCGGATTATCAATTTTAGCCAAATATGGAATGGTGAACAACTCAGTTTCAGTAGAACACCTACTTACCTGGGGCTGATGCTTGATCGGACGCTGTCATATAAATTACACATTGATAGGATGAAAGGTAAGGTCTCCGCCAGGAATAACCTTTTGGGGAAACTTGTGCGATCTACATGGGGAGCTGACCCACATACTTTAAGAACTTCAGCTCTTGCTATATGCTATTCAGCTGCTGAATATGCAGGCTCCGGTATGGGAATGTTCTTGTCATTCCAGAAAACTTGATCCAGTACTAAACCAGTCATGCCGACTAATTACAGGTTGTTTAAAACCTACGCGGATATCGCACTTATACCTTTTAAGTGGAATAGCTCCTCCACACGTTAGAAGACAAGTTTCCAGCATGAAAGAAAGGAAATGAGCAAATTCCGACCCTCGTCACCCATTGTTTGGTCAAACAACTGTAAGGTCCAGATTAAAGTCCAGAAGGAGTTTCCTTTTAACAGTCCAGTCGCTTACAGGTTTAATATCTGCCAAAAGATTAGAAAAATGGCGGACTATTGAAACACCACATACTTTACCTGTAATAGGGCCAAGTGAAAAGTTTCCATCTGGGACAGATCTAAAGAGGCCAGTTTGGAAAAGCCTCAACCGCCTTCGAACACAGGTCAGAAGATGCAAGACCAATATGAAGAAATGGGATTATATTGATGGTTCAACGAGTTGTGAGTGCGGTGAAGACCAAACAATGAACCATCTCCTCATTTGCCCAAACCTTTTCCAAGTAGATGCACCTTCAAGGACCTTGCAGAAGGGAATTCTATTGCTGTTGATTCTGCCCGTCACTGGATGCTTTCTATATAATTTCTTATTATGGTCCGTTCAGTATTTTATATTTTGTAAATTTTTAGTGTATTCTTGTATTTTATTTATAGTTATATTTTGTAATTATGGGGTCTCGTGGCCGCGTGCCAGAGTGTCTGGTCGCGAATCTGGGGAACCGGGTTCGATCCTGACCGACGCCAAATATTTCAAATTTTAAATGGCACAAAAATTGACCCCTGTGGTACGCTCTCCACGCCAGCAATGAGTGCCCGTGAGGTGACGCCTGGTAAACGCCCGCACGGTACAAATGTGTCATCATCATTACCGAATTCTGTGCATAAAGCAGATTGGCACACCCAGCAATGGGTAATATACCGTGATGATATATTTATTTATTTATTTATATTTTGTAATTTATGTGTATACTAAGTTGGATACGAGTAATAATAATAATAATAATAATAATAATAATAATAATAATAATTTTAGCCAAAACCTAATATGTTGTTCTCCTTCATATAAAAGTCTTAAATAATAAATTAGAGAAGTTTTGGAGTAAAGTATCACTTCTGGTATATTAATTTTAGCGAAAATCCAATATGTTATACCTCTTAATATAAAAGTCTTAAATACTAAAATTGAAAAGTTTTCGAATATATTTTAATATAGTTTTTCATTAAAAACTGTTGTGGGCTTCAAGTAAAGTATCACTTTCGGTCATCCAATTTTACCCAAAATCTAACCAACTCTTTATATGAATACAGAAAGCTTAAATACGGAAAATAGAAATATTTGGAAGTTTGTTATAAGAGTTATCGTGGAGGAAAAAATTGCACACGCACACACACACACACACACACACACACACACACACACACACACACACACACACACGCACGCATCGTATCGTATTCTAGGGACCCTAAAATGTGTTTATTGATTAAAAACGTCATCGAATTTTTTGATCAAAAACAATACCTTCCTTACGTAAAGGTGACGGAAGGTAAAAATATTTACAAAAATATACAAATATATACAGAAATTGAATTTCTTTTTCAGCTTTTTTTCATAAACTGGCTTACGTTATTAATTAATTCTTGCTCTTGTCTCTCTATGATCATACCACTGACACCAACTGTTTTTGAAGACATCGCAGACATTTACTAATTCTAGAATTTTAAAAGAGATATTATCAGCACCACAGTGTCCTGTCACATCACAACAAATGAGAGAAATCCGAACGTACGGCACTGTCTTAAAGGCAAATTAAAGATGATTACCAATTTGAGTTTGCTGTCCTTGCTGAATTCGCCTTAATTGTATTTTCTTTGCCGCATTCAAATGCTGATTGTGAGAGAGTTTTCAGCAAAGTGAATTTAATAAAAACAAAACAAAGAAATAAAATAGTAACTTCTACATTAAACGGCATGAAGAGTGTATTAAATATGAACCTTTTAAAAAAATGTTGGATTCATTAAATAATTCCATATATGAAGAAAGTATAGAAGATAATATAGATGTTATTATTTTGTTTATTCGATTTATAAAGTGTAGTGGAAATTTAATGGGAATTAAATGTCTGAATTTTCTGTGTTTACTTTAGTGTTTTTCTTTTTAAATAATTTTAAATTTGGTACCCATGTTCTTCCAATTCAGTAACCGGAATCCTATTTTATTTTTTGTAATTCCCACTTGATTTTGACTATTATTTTACTATACTGTATTTCAGATAAGAATAGACTTAGGAGCAGTGTCAATTTATAAAGAATCTAGACCAAGATCAAGATCTTTACAATTAATATGTACTAGATCAGATCATATGTCAATTTCTGCGATCGGATCTTTTTTCATATCATATCAGAAATCTGAGATCTAATTTTCTTAGACCATAAAAAGATCAGTAATGATTTTCAAATGCTTTTTATTTCTCATTAATTAAATAGGAATACAAAAAATAAATGAATTACAAAGAATATACAGTGTGTCAAACAAATCCTCACTCGGAGTAGGCTATGAACAAAGAAACATATGTTTTAATTTAAAAGTGTTAAATTAAATGTCAATTTGACTTTGAATTGAATAATGATTAGACATACGCGTTCCTCTTCAGCCCACCCCGAGTTAGGATTTTTTTAACACACTGTGGAAGAAAAATTAGATACATACTTAGTTTTATTAATACTAAATTAATGAATAAAGTAGAAACAGAAACGAAAATCATTTTCATCTTCTCCAATTTTTATTCAAGTTTCCCTTTAAAAATATAAAAATTGATATTTATTGTCACTTAAATTGCATCTTCTAGGAACTAATATTTGACTGCGTATAATGATTTTCACTAAGTTCAGATGATGGTAGGGTCATTCAAACTAATTAATTATAAGGCAATTATTTTATTTTATTTTATCTTTTTTTAAGATCATATATTATAGTTTTTAGATCTAGATCCAGATCAAGATCTGAATACATAAAATGATCTAGATCAGGTCAAAAACAATACTAAATGAAGTAGATCAGTGATTTAGATCAAATGATCTAGATCAGAGTCACAACACTGCTTAGGAGTAAGATAAGGCTTACGATTCCAGCTTTCTGATTGGTCTAAACGTAAACCAAATTTACAATAGCAATATGTAAAGCAGGTATATTATTTATTCCATTTTGATTTTATAATCTATTTAACAATTTTAAGTAACTGTTTATTTACTAATAATTAAAAATTAGCAAATTTTGACGTTTCGAGCTGTACATATGTATAAAAATGAAATAAATACATTTTTGCAATATATATTCCTCCCTTTTTTCAATTGTACGGTTAAAATGTTGTCGGTACGGTTATTATCCTGGCAATTTTTGATGAATTTATACATTTTTGTTCTTTACTAGTGATTCACCAACTAGTGAATTGGTAGGATGTCTGATACCAGATATTTGGTTCATACTTTGGCCCAATATCCGAATATTCAGCAACCGGATATTTAAGGAAAAATATAAAATTCTTAAGTACAAACAAATGTAAATGACTAGTAGTACAAATAAATTACTATGTTGTGTTTACACATTATATTCGTATCATATTATAATGAATATTAAACTCAACAGGTTAGCATGTCACGAAGAAAAAATTAATATACTTTATACTTAAGGTAAATGAATATTTTATTACTAATCATCATAGGCGCCGACTGGGGGCTAAAAAGAAGCAACAGAAAATTTACCTAATAAAAACTTTATTTCTTAAAATTGGTATATAAATAACTAAATTTTACAAAAGATGCGAATTTATCGAATGAATTAAAATATCTACCTAAATTTTTAAAAATCTTGATTTTTTTTGAATTTACCGTAAAACTCCACATAAGACAGGTACCTATATAAAATTTGTTTTACAGGAGTATACAAAATCTACCGTTATTTTCACTAAAATCTAATAATTTTATTACTAATTTCCGTCCATACTGCATTTTAAATCTGGCAACACTAGTGGCAATACTACTTGCCAGTTCGCACGCTTTACTTACACAGTAATTTATAATATGACAAATTAGAAATCTTATAATATAAATAATAGAATACATTGTTACCTTGTGTAAGTACTTGATGCATTAAAAATATTTCAAAATGAGTGTACTTTTTATTGGTATTACAAATAATTTGTGTGTGGGGGCAGACCCCTTCAGATTTTTCCGTGTGGGGGCAGAGCCCCCTCAGACTTTTCCGTGTGGGGGCTCAAGCCCTGAAGCCCCCACGTAGTCGGCGCCTATACCAATCATTATAATTATTTCTGTTGTAACTAAATACCTTGGCGTGAATTCTTATCCATGAATGAGCTTCCAATTAGTAATATAATTATACTCTCACTGTGAGCACTTACGCTGTGACGTTATTTGGTTATGTACGCATAATGTGGGGTTAAATTAAATAATCTATTGAATGTTTATTCATAACTGAGAAATCGGAGAAAAATCTTTGAAACGTTTAAAAATAAATAACATACAATATATAGATTATAAATAATACATATCGTAGGTTTGTATAATTTAAATAAAAATAATCATCCGAAACTCAATAAAATTCCTAGATATGCATTTTGACAGAAACTTAACGTGGACAACTAAAAAAAGAATGTAATTCTAGGATAAATCTATTGAAAACACTGGGCAGCAAAAGCCTAATGAAAATATATAAATAAATCAGTGGCGGCTAGTGAGGTGAAAATTAGGTGAAGAGATATTTTTGAAAGGGGGGGGGGGGTTGTATTGGCAGTTTTAACATTTATTTAAATTTAATATTGAAGTTGTCGTCTGTTCATCTGGAGAACGGTGTCTCCAATAAAATGAATAGGTTTAAAATGATTTTGCAGATTAATTCTGATTCTGATTTAAATATGCAATTTGTACAATCTATGAAAGTATTAATCGTATAAATAATTCTTATGAACGTATCAAAGTATTAGTAATAACAATAATATATAAATGTAGGTACAATAAAGTACAATAATTGCGATACTTGGTGAAACTGTTCTAATATAAATGTAATTTTATTTTCACTTAAAAATATATTAACATTGCCTTCCAAAAAAGTTAAAATAATAATATTAACAATAATGGGAAGAGTCGAGTCAGTTTTGGTAACAATTGGACAACCGGAAGTAGTAGTTACAAGAAAAAAAATCATCTAAATATTATTTATCGAATATATATGTAAATACTTATATTAAAGAACGTTAAATTCTTTATTCGATAAATATAAATTCATTATTATATCTTCTATAGATTTAGAGATAAAGAAAGGCATATAAAATAATTTGATGTAAAAAATCTCAGATCAAACTACTACAAGGCAAGAAATTCAAATGTTTGTAATTGACACATAAATGTCACTGTCAAAAATATTTGTATGCCTCTGTCAAAAATATTTGTACATTATTATGAAGATTATGAAAATAAAAAAAAAGTCAACAACGCAAAAGAATATACGTAAAAAAGAATATAAAAGGAATTTGCGAAGAAATGAATATAAAGAAAAAGAAAAGGAAAGTAGAAAAAGAAAATTTCAGGATATTGAATATAAATAAAATGTATGTATTGTACATAATTTATTTTAAAATATCCCATAGATTTTGCAAATATATGTGAGAATTATTTTGTAGTGAGACATGAATATATGTATTTGTATTTAAAAATATTTTTCGTTTTATGCGTACAACCAGGTAAAATATCTGGCGAGAGATTATGTGTTGGCCACATCAGATTTTTAGTAGATAATTTGTTTATTAAATTGTATTAAGGTTTTTTTAAGCTTATAGTACATAATATGAAAAATTTAATGTGTTGAAAATAAGTTTAAAAAATGTTTTATTTTCTGAAATAACAGGTGAAGTTGCTCTTCACCTTATTCACCCAAATAGCCTCCAATGAAATAAATAATTATTAGATCAAAATTAGATTACTGAAGTTTCATTCGAAGTAAATTGATTCCGGAATTGATCAATAATATTTTATTGAAAACAGGTACAACAATTTTACATCAATTTCTCTTAAAATAACATCTCCTGCATTCACGCACTTCCACCTTTCTTACAACTGTACAAAACACTCCTGCCAACCATTTTCTGAAAGTGCATTTAGCTGCCTCATCGAATTTTTTATCCCCTCTATTGGGTTAGCAAAATGTTATCTCTTCAATTTTATTTTTAACCAACGGGACAGGCATAAATCGGCTGGTGCAAGGGTGGGAAAATAGGAGGGGGTGTTCCAGAATAGTGACATTTTTCTTAGCAAGGAAATTTTTTACCATCAGGGAATGCTGTACCGGAATATTGTCATGCAGCAAAACCAAATAGTTTCCTACGCAATTTTCTGGACGTTTTCGTCTGATTACGTGTCAAAGACGTTGAAGGATCTCTATTTAAGGAATGAATTCTTGGTTAATCACGCCTTGGTAATGAAAATATACCCTAATAACTTTCTTCTGGCTTTTGCTCAAGCTACATTTTTGCTTGTGCCGCTCGTACCAGTCGATTTTTTCGTCGCCTCATTTCCGTATTTGATGTTTGCACGCTGCTCTGAAGACATTTGAAAATCAGACGAGCGAAAAAAACTCGTTATCAAAAATTTCCACATAAATTTAGTATCAGTTTTAATAGGTGCATTTTGATTAGAATCATTGTTGTTGTTCTTGTTTATACATTTATTATATTATTTTATAAGTATTTTTCATATTATACTATAATGGATTAAGCTATTATAATAATACAGTCATAATAATGTAAAATAAAAATAAATAAGACACATACTTAGTGAACCTGAATATTTTATTATACTAATGCTTATCATTATTGTTACTTCAGTTACTATTATTAACATGAAAAGTACAGAAGCCAGCTTTGAAATTTGTTAAGTACGAGGTATAGACATTAAAAAGGTAAACGAGTGTATTTTCTCTATAATATATCGCAGGTTGTTTCAAGTTGGTATATAATTCGAAGATGTTTGAGTTTAACAATGTATACAGTGCTCTCAAACCATTCTACTTTATTCTTAGTTTCCTTGGGTGGGGATCAACTAAAATCGTCACCAATCAAAAAAATAATAAAAAGTATGAAATGTATACAGCTTGTATATTAATTATAAGTATTATTTAAATTTTGTAGATATGTAAAACATGGTTGGATTTGTATAATAGCATTACTTGTGTTTTATATTAGTGCCTCATGGAATTTGTTTGATACTGTAAAACAAAGTTTAAATCAAATAGCGTGGATAAATGAAAACAAAGACCTTCTCAAGTATTATTTGAGAACCAAAATAGTAAACACATACATGTTCTTAATAGCATTAATAGCAAATTTTATAGAACTTCCTTGTCATCTCTTGTCATATATTTACAAGAAAAAGGTAAGACGATAAAATAATGTGTATAGGTTAGGTATACACTAGTAATATACCCACATTTCCTCTAAAGTAAAATATTATGCATCCGAACTTCCGTACTTACACTTTATCCACTATCTATTAATTATAATTAGCTGTTTAATTAATTGAAGCATTTTCACGATATTATTTACTTAACTACTGTGAGCTTGGTGTATAAATTGGCAGTTACAGTTCCAGTCGCAGCCGCCACTAAACCACAAAAGAGATTTAACAAATAAACTACTATAAGGTAAAATGTTACAAACGACCCCTATCCCGGGTTGGATGTAACACTCACGCGGGTCGAAGGTAACAAATATTAAAATAATAATAATAATAATAATAATAATAATAATAATAATAATAATAATAATAATAATAATAATAATAATAATAATAATAATAATAATAATTAATAATAACAATTAATAATAACAATTAATAATAATATTATTAATAACAATTAATAATAACAATTAATAATAATATTAATAATAACATATTAATAATAACAATTAATAATAACAATTAATGATAACAATTAAAAATACAATTAATAATAAATACAGTAAACTTCGCCTATAACGTACATGGGATATAACGTACTTTCGGTTATAACGTACTCTTTTACATATCCCGTTCCCAGCTTTATTTAAATTAATGTTATTTTTTCCTGTTATAACGTACCGACTTATAAGGTACAATCCTTATATAACGTACTATTTTGTATATCCTTACATCGGTTCAACATCGGCTATTACGTACCAACCCCACGTGTTCAAGACGTAAACAATCTTATTTCTCATTTGATATGTCAGTAACGCAGTAACAGCCGTTGAAGGTAGAAATGGTATCAAAAATGTCTCAAATAAAGAAATGCAAGACACTTATACTCTTCTAGAAAAAATAAACAATTAGAAAAATTGAAAGTGGTATGCAACAAACAGCATTATGCAAAGTATTAAACTTGCCGAAATTAACTGTCTCAGGTATATGATTAGTTTATGGGTGCACTGTCCGCGTCGACCTCTAAGTTCGTTAGTGGCGCTAGTCAATTATAATGGGGTAATAAATTATGTTAATTGCTTTTAATACCTGCGTAATAATGATGTTAATTGCTTTGTACACCTGCAGAAATTTTAGAGCATCGGTGATTTCTTTTAATGATATCTGAACCGTGTAGGGCTGAGGAAAAATAAATTATTACAAATATGTAATGGTTTTGAATTAATTTCGTAATATATTTGCAAAATAATACTTTCATTGAGCGATTAATGTTCTATTTGTCAAATGACGAGTTTACGCGACTTGTATGGACTTGTTCATTTGTTGTACGTTTCATCTTGTTTATGGAGGTGCTCATTTCTGACAGTGTTTATTTATGGCGATTTGTTTTTCATTTGTGTGCTACAAAGTAGTTAATATGGGTGATGAAACAGTGAAAAATATATACTTTGCATTTTCAGAGTAATTACATAGTACATATCTTTTATGCCAAGGCACATGCATCGGTACCTAACCATTGACATAAATTATTAAAGAATATAAATATTGTAATTTCTAAACAACAAATAATATACATGTATATGCAAATGGTTCACAGTACATTCATATTTACAATGATGCCAATATCCTAAAAAAATAATTTGTAATCATTGAAAAATAACTCAAAGTAGGCTGATCATGAAACGCACGCCTGAACTTACACAACATTTTTGACAGTCTCGTATCCATAAACATTAAATTAAATAATTTTGAACTAACACATATGCCTACTTTGAATTTTTTCAAATGTACTGTAGAATAGGTACACGTAGTACAGAGTGTGTACTTATACTTTCATAATTTTTTATTGTAGTATGTACATTAATATTCTTAAATATGTAATTTTGTCATATTGAATATACTGGTTTTTATTTAAACATTTTGCTTCAATTTAATCTTCTTACAGTGCCAAAAAAATAATATTTATGAAATAAATTTAGCGCAATTAATATAATTCTTAATGTAATTAAATGCATAGTTCTCATGAAATAGAAAACATAATTAATCCCCAATACATATTTATTTGAGACAAATAAATGCTTCAAATAAATTATTACACTGCATCAATTGTAGATATATTTGAATCTATAAAAGCGCATAGGATTTCAGTTCACGTAATTATATATTTTTCTCAGTATGCGTAATAAATTATGTTAATTGTTTTTTACACCTGTAAGATATTAAGTAAAAGCCTGAGAAATGTGAAAGATTGGAATTAGAGGGAGAAAGAATGAATTAGTACAAACCTACTTCTCCCACTACACTACATCGCGCGCGCTCCTTCCTTTAGATGAAAATAGTAAATATGATTACCGCCAGGGACGCGTTAGATCAACGCATGCAATTTTTAAATTTATTTAACAAATTACTCGTCTGCTATTTGATAATTTTACATAACAATATGATACAAACATTTTAATTTACAATGCAATTCTAGTTGCGAAGAGTTTTTCTCAGTATTATTTTTTTTTATTGTTTATATATGAAAATAATAACAATTTAATAAATTTGCCAACATAGCTAGTTTTTTACTGCGTTTGTCTTTGTGTGATATTTTTTTCAGATTTATGGGTTAATTAGGTTGGGAGTAATTTGTTAAATACTTTTTTTGGCTCCTTAAGAAGTTGTTTAATTAGAATTACTCGTAGAGAGCCTAATTTTTAACTGTGGAAAATATTGCAGGTTTGAACTTACAGTAAAAGTACTTAGGCACAAATCATTGTGGTACATTTACGCTCGATATTTCAATCTCCTGACAAATAATGTTCGTAACAACTATTCGATAAACACATTTATTAGGAAGATAGCAAATTTTGGTATTTCAATGTAAAGTTGCTACGCACATTGTTATGAGCTACTATTTGAAATCTAGTTGTAAAAATAGAGAACAAATTAAAATAACATGTGACACTGACACAGAAATATTTATAAGCTGTGTAAATATGTAAGTAATATGAACAAGAAACGGACATCAAACTTTTCCACGGGCTGAAGTTCTGTTATTAACCGATTTAACATTAAGATCATACCCTGTCTCTTGGCATATTGCAATTTTTATTCATTAACCAGAAAAGATATGAATATAAAATAAACTTAGATTCAGTTAAATTGTGATACATCAGAGACGTCCTGAATTTTTAAAAATATTTATTACTCTCAACTTGAAAAATATTAATTCAGTTAAAGTGTGATACATCGGGAACGTGTTAAATTTTTTAAAACATTTATTACTCTCATCTTGAAAAATATTAATTAAAAATCAGGAAAAATATGGCATTTAACAATGAGCTGCAAAAGGTATTTTAGGTATTTTTTATTTTAACTATCTCCCCCGATTAATTAATTATTTGTGTATAATTTTTTGAAGAAAGTAAATCATTCTAATTAATCTTACGGTTACAAAAACACTTTTTGCAGCATACAAAATTCATTGCCTTTTCTCAAGATATCTATCGGAAGTCCTTCCCCTGGTTATTAGTTTTTTTCTGCGATAGAATTGCTTTGCAAAGATTCAACAATTAGTCAATTTGTTTTTGTGACTCATAGAATAGAAAATTTGGTTCAATAGAATTAGCTTGTTGTACGGGCGAGCTATTTTGTAGAACAAAGATATAATCATGTAAGTAAGCAGGTACTAAAAAGAGAAAACCGAATAATGACCTAATTAATGTGCGGTTTTACAAGTCTCGGCAGGGGGGTGCTACTACCTGGTAGTATTTAGTAGAATGGGGTGTATTCAGTAGGATTTTAATTTGTCAGGATTATACTGTACATGTTATTAAACACACATTTTCTAATATTATTATATTAAGGCATATTTACCATATGATTTTATTTAAATATATTTATGCTTTTCTGCGTACTTTATTAATTATGTTTTTGTAAATTTTTTGACGACATACTTGCCATATGATTTTATTAAAATATTTTTGATGCTTTTCTGTGTACTTTATTAATTATATATGTATTCCTCGACTGGATCAAAGTAATACTGGGAAAACTTGGAGAAAAATTGTCTGATGAAAACGTTTGAAAAATGTTTTATTACATAGTCTACATTTCGGCACCAAATGAGTTGAAAATTTGTTTAAAAATGTTGAATTACAAAAGTATATTGTCAAAATTATTTTTTTTAATAGAAAAATGTACATATTTGCCATATGATATTTAAATATTTTTATGCTTTTCTGTATATTTTATTATTTATGATTTTGTAAATTTTTTGACGACATATTTACCATATGATTTTAATAATAATAACCAAGAAATAATCTTACACATAATATACACTATCAGTGTAACATTAAGGTAAAAATAAATATCTGAATACGTATCTGTAATTTCGTATATTTCTACCTGCTTATATTACAGATAATCCTGTGGTAATGCCCTGCTATAAACTTCACCCCAAAAGTCAGAGCTAAATATTGTTGCGCGGGCTATATCTAATAACTTGTTTGGACAATGAAATATGCAAAAAATGGTTCTTAGGTAAATAAAATTTATTAGGAAGTTGTTAGGAGGATACTGTAAATATTGAAAATTACATTACGAGCATAAATATATTTATTACAGAATATTTGTTATAACTTAATTAACACATCATAAGTGAAGTAGAAATGATAGCCGGAATCTTTGAAAACATTCTCCATTGGTCCAAATATTTAAATTATCAGGTATTTGTCATCCTTAAAGCCGGTATCCCACTGTAAAAATTTTGATAAAAATGGACGTAAATATTTTTATAAAAACCGTTTTGACAGAATTTTTATGAAAACTGTATTTACATGACGTCACGTCAAAATTTTGATGTGACGTCACATAAATACAGCAGTCTGTATTCATTTTGTTGAAAGCTGCGTTATGATTGGATGTTGATGCGGGCGTGCGCAATGCGGTTGCTTGAACCATGGGTAAACTCATTTTCTAAATACAGCTGTTATTCTCTGACATTATTTGAACAGCGGTGAGCGTTTGTTTATATTGAAATTGGAAATAATATGAAGCAAAATTATCAAAATGTGTAGTGTGGTTGCCTGAACAGACAGCGTTTTAATTGATTTGTATAGAAATGAAGAAGTTTGATAATACACAATATCGCCTGAATATTATAATAAATACGCCAGGCAAAGTGCGATTGTCAACTGTTAAATGTTATTATCTTATAAAAATCAGGCAATACATCAAAAAAATAAGTATTAAAGTTATTTAATATTTACATGCGTTATTCTTTGCATTTCTTTTTTCTCCTTTTACATTTCCGTCCGAATCCTATTAGAATACTCATTAATCGTAACCAACAAAGTTTTTCAACCAATAATTTTACGTAGTATTAGTATAAATATCTTGTTCTATAATTTATAGAAAGTGTATTTTAAATTACCTATATAAATTTGCAAAAATAAAATATGAAGTAAATGAGAAGCCCATACAAATCCGCCTCGTTCAAGTATTTTAAGATGGACTTTATTCACCTATATACTCGCGTCGTACCCTTTAAGTAGTGACGATAAAAGGATTAATCTTACAAAATTTATGTGTACACTAGATAGAACAATGCCTATCTTTCATGTGCCGAAATACACTGCCTTAATTGAGTGTCACGTTTCTTACTTTACTATCGAACCATGTCCATGATTTTTAAGAAATGGTCTTTCATTCGAAGAAAATTTCTGTAATTTATTTCATCTTCTATTCGTAATTTGGTGTGTCTGATAATTAAACAATGCGATTTGTATTTCTTTTCTCCAGTCATAGACTAGTCCACCAGCGATGTTCTGATTTTTTATTTTTTGTATAACTGTGTAACCCATTACTCCAACAATTATTGCAGCTAACATTTTTTTATTTAAATGAACGTTATTCATAATGAAATTACAAAACGCAACTACCTTTGCAGAACAACGGCTACAAAATGAGGTTTAGTAGTATCTTTGGCGCCAATTCTCGTTCATGAGTTATGCAACACTCCATAAAAACTCGTAAAAATTTTTACAGTGTGATGAAGTACTTTTCATGGAACGTTTTTATAAAAAAATTTACAGAAATTTTTATCAAAATTTTTACAGTGGGATACCGGCTTAAGGGAATAAAATTTTCAATAATTTCAAGGTTTTCCTCTTCCAGTATATAATCAATTTCATCAAAATACATTTCCATCTTACAATATTTTTTATTTCAAATGTAAATATGATGACAACTGATAATGACTTTCATTTTATTAGGTAGCTACAAATTTATTAGCTACTAAAAGTTCCTCTCAAATTTGTTAGCGAATAAACAATTTATAAGGTACCTAATAACTTGTTTGGACATTGAAATACGAAAAATTTATTAGGAAGTTGTTTAGAGATTGAAATTACGGCCCTTAACATGTTAATACCTACTGTAAATAACCGGTGTGAAGTTAGCGACGGATTTTCAGCGACGAAAATAAACTCCGTTCAGGTTACAAGGAGGCGGAACATGTGGCAGAATGTAGACGGACGGCCAGCGACGGATTCATATTATATGTAAGACACGTTTACGAGTAAGGAGTAAAACGAATTGTGACAGTATCAAACTCACAGATTTTAATCTACATAATATACTGACTTATAATAAATAGGAAATTCCCTTTTTATCATGGGTGTAATGGGTAAAAAGGTTTGTGACAGAACGAAACTCACAGGAATTAATCTACACAATGTACTGATTTATAATAAATAGGAAATTTTCATTTAGTCAGGGGTGTAATGGGTAAAAAGGTTTGTGACAGAACCAAACTCACAGGAATTAATCTACACAATGTACTGATTTATAATAAATAGGAAATTTTCATTTAATCAGGGGTGTAATGGGTAAAAAGGTTTGAGACAGTACCAAACATCCGAAAATAAGATCTAATATAGTTGTCACTATGGACGCAATAAATACATAATAGTTGTTTTAAAATATACCATGTTTAAATTTCCAGAAAAAGTTTTGAAAGATGTTATACAATCTTAAATACACAAATCTATAGGTTAGTTGGACAGTTAGTATAAACGCGAAATTGTTAACATTTTTGCGGGCCAAAATATTGTATATTTAAAATTAACAGCAATAATAAACGCCTAAATAAAAATAAAAAATCTTGGAACGGAAATAAAATATAACACGGTTAGTCCCGCAGTCTAATCGTGGACCGCTTGTATTTAAATTACACAAACTGTATTTGTGGTAATTCTATTTATAACACAACATGACTAAAGTCTTTGCACAAAGAATCTTATATTTTAATTTTCTTTCTGACTAGAAAATATTTCAAGTTGAGCAAGGAAAAGGTCTGCGGAATGAAAATTGTGCTTTGTAACGTTTGTGTGGAAACAAAACAAAGCATTCTTGAGTTATTGTAACCGCTTCAGTGATTTGCTGCCCTCACAATGACCACAACTGCAATGCCTTTGCCTTTATTATACTACCAAACAACAAGAATATTAAATACACAAGCAAGACAATTACATTCATAGCTTATTCTCGGTATATACTTCATGTACTTTCGCATTATTTTATTTATTTCAACATAATTTGGTTAAATAGAAATAAAGATCAACTTTAAATATAATGGCCGCTAGTATGAACGGTGATTAAGGGTGATTAGCTAGCATTTGACTAGCATTGTTTTATCTCTGTCAATCGTTTAGAGATTATTTTAGTGAAAAATTCTTCAAATAAAAGATGCGGGCAATTAATTTTTCTATAACTGTTATTTGAAGTATTTTCCTCTAAAAGGATCCATAAACGAATGACAGAGATAAAACAATGCTAGTCAAATGCTCGATAATCACCCTTAATCAGTTGTTCATACTAACGGTCAATAGGTTTGTTCGTTCCGCTATGCTGCGTTTTACCGCAAAACGCGGCGGTAATTGTCGCTGGGTTTTGCGATTCACTGCCAATCGCCGCGGTAATAATTTAAGTTACTAAAAATTAATTTTCTGTTCGATCCCTTTGCGTTAAATTATTTTTGAAGATACTTCAGACTATTATAATTATAAAGGATACTCAGTAAAAATATATTACTCCATTTTCCATATTTTAATTGTTTACTATAGTTATCATTTAAATTTACCTTGTTACAAATCATAATTCATATGATATTGACATTTATATATTTTACAAATGTATTTCCATTTCTAAAACTGAAACATTACATAGTATACTTTTTTCCTAATACTAATTTGTCAAACACTGTCATACTGGCACTTCATATGTAGTCGCGAACATTACCGCCGATTATTTTTTTACCACCGAGTCATGAGTCACTGCAAAAATTATCACCGCCAGCTGCCGCGGCGTTTTACTGCAAGTTACTAGAATAACGGAACGAACAGAATCTACTGACTTTACAGTGAATCGCGAATCGAAAAGAACAGCAAACTTTACCGCCGCGGTTTGCCATAGACGCAGGGTAGCGGAACGAACAAACCTAGTGTAACGTTTATTTATATGGGTGAAGTGTATTTGTTTCCAAACCATATACAATATACATAAATATTTAAAAATACACAATAAATATACAGGTGTCTCACAACTCGCACCCCAGAGTGAATGGGGAAAAAAAAATCTAGCTTAAAAGATATTCGAGAAAAGACGTTTGAAAATTGACCAATCAGAGACCTACACCTTTAACGTGTGTTTGCCGTAATTTTACGTTACTATGGTTTTATATAAATCAAATCTTCTTTAAAATGTGTGGGCGACTGTAATTTTCGAAAAATGTCAGTGTTAAATTAAATTTGACAAGGTGAATAAAAAAAGGCAAATTCTTACCATGTATTCAGCCGCTGATTACTTAGAAATGATTATAATTTTCGGAGAATGTGGACGTAACGCCAGAGAAGCAGAACGAGTCTATTCGGAACGTTTTCCGGATAGAAATCTTGTGGATCATAAAGTGATATTGAGAGCCATCGCAAGGACGCATGAGACCGGTCAAGTTGTGCCAGATCAAATGACAATAATATTTTCGTTTAACACATTTTACACAGCTGCTACAACACGTTGCACTGTACGATATAAATGATGATCTTGGATGACACCTTCGCTAACCTAAATTTGTTGACAGTGAAAAGTCAACTCTAAAGTGTCAAAATTACAGTAAATCAAACAAATCTTGTAACTCACTAGTAGTATTTTTAAAACCGAGCAACCAGTTTTAGTTTGTAATAATATCATCACACCTCAAGATATCCTTCCGGGATCGGTGGATTAAAAAGTCTTGTAACTCTGTTATGCAAGCAGCCGCAAATTATTTTCTTCTATTTGTTAGCAACCTATTGTCGTCGGCAAGTGTTAGTTTCGTCTGGGGCGCGAGTTGTGAGACTTCATGTATAATACATTTCGTTATCTGTTATTAGTAATTTTCCATGCAGTTTTAAAGTACGCACGTTGTACTGAAAACGTAGTTAACAAGAGAAAATTACCTAGCCATGATATTTTACGATTTTAAAAGTTCGCTCTCTCCAAAACAATGCATCGAAAAGCTTCGGGATGCTTTTGGAAATAAAGCACCTAGTATCAGGTCTGTTCACAGCTAGTACAATGAATTTAAATAAAAAAAAATTGTGTCATTCGGAATAAAAGTGTATTTAGGTACGTTCTATCGGTGTCAGAAATATTCCTACTAGAATAAGAATATTCTTAAAGCAATAGAACGCTCAGTGGAAAATAACTGTCAAGTAAAAATAAATACGATAGAACAGTGGGAGTGTTTGTGTTATTGTTAGTTAACAACTAAAGATGACTTTGTATGTTTATTTTGGATCTTCAAAATGTTGTTATGCAAATATTACAGAGATTATAATTATATAAAAATATATTAAATAATAAAAATGTAAAGGAGGTATTTCTTTGAGCACAATCTAATCTGAACATTGACAAATGTAACAGAAAGGTACGCGCGACAGTCGGCTAGTAAAAAAAATTTTGAATTCATCTCCAATCTATATATCTTCCAACCAGCGCTTCCAGCTCTGAAGTTGGAATGATTCGTATGAAAATTCAGTTTTTTTTGACGCAAAAGAACGATCATTGAGGTTCTACTAGAAGAAGTAGTAAGATTTCTGACACCGATAGAACGTACCTTTTGTGTGCCTCGCATGTAATTGTCTAACTCGCTTCACTCGTCGTGCAAACTTCCATGCTCGCCACACAAAGTATCACTTTTACTCCTAATAACACAATATACTATTATATGAATTTACTATCAGAAAATATTCCCGTCGTGCTTTTTGATGGCGAATATTTATTAAAATTCACATTTCTAAAAAAATTGCCGCCCCCGAAAATTTGCCGCCGTAGATACATGCTGTGCATATGCGTAAATCCGCCACTGCAAATAACGCCTTATTCAAGTTATTCAGTTACAAATAGTCCATTTTGTATCTGATGCATGTATTCAGGACAAACTATATTCTCCTGAATCCTTTGTAAACACCTACCCTTCCTATCTTAACCCATCCTATGCTATCGTATCTACAAGACCGTGTTTGTACCGCGGATGTACATTTCGTAAAAGGTTTCACCCGCACATTTCCATTGCTGAGAGTCCGATAACAAGAGCTTAGCAGAGCAAGCACAAGCACCCCGAGTTACTATACACCTCTGGCGTTCACAATGTAACGCGAAGCGCTTAAACTTCAACTGCTGACGGATCGAAGCGAACCTTCCTTCGTACTCCTGTTCAATGGGCGGGAAAATTCGCAATAAATACATACAAAATATGGAGAAGGAAGAAAAGATGGTATTCGTGTATTGTCATATTTCAACGATCTGAAGTTTCCAGGGCATCAAGTAACTTATTTTGGTTCTGTTAACTTAAAGTCAATTTTTACAGTAGAAAAGTGAATGCGATATTAATTGATTTAATGGTGGACATTTGGTGAAATATATTTAAAAATCTGGTGTGGCCAACACAAAGTCGTATTTATAAAAAGAAGCATTACCTTTTGCTTACCAAAAGTGAAGCAATTGCTACTGGTTATATTTATAAAAAAAGTGAAGGGAAAAGTTTTGCTTCGAGGCGAGAGGTTTTGCTTCATAATAAAAGATTTTACTTTTTTCGTATTTATAAAAAGAAACATTTGCTTACAAACTGAAGGATTTACTTCCAAAAATGTATCTAGTCCCCATGCAACTTTTTTTTACAAAAATCTCACTTTTTCATTAGTTTTCTAGCCCGCATACGACGTGTATGTGCTGTTTTTATGAGATAAACTTTCATTTTGGATATGTGCGGTTACAGTGGTACATTTGCTATGGCTGATGTGGTGCATTTACGTGCAAGGAAATTTTATAAACCGAGGCATATACCTCGTGAATCAGAATTCAAAACATTATATCGATTTGAAGAGGTCCATTTGGTGTGGTTGGCGCACCACATTCTGGGAGAGAATCCAGAAACTCTTCATATGTTCTTCAGCAATTTTAGTTAAAGCCGCAGTCTTTTTATTTTTTATTGATGGAATTTGGGACTTTTCCAGAATTTCTGGATGTGCGCGAACTTTCTCAGCGATGAATGTCATCTCATGAGTAACATCTTCACTACCCTCCTGTTCACTTTCTGTGTCAGACATTTTAAATCTCAATTCAAAAACATACAATGCACAAATATCAGTCATACATACAATACAATACATCTATTCTATAAAAATAAACTGTATAGCTCTTGCTGATCACGCACACTGTAGTTTGATCTTGTAACATCACGAATCTTTAGTACCCTTTACTTTATTTGTCTGAAGCATTTCCTCGCAAGGAAAAGGTAAAGATTATGAATACGAATTAAAGCAAAACCTTTTACTTCTACCTTATACTTCAAAGTGCTATCTTTTACTTCTACCTTTCACTTCAAAGTAAATGCTTCATTTTTATAAATACGGGCCAATACCTCCCGCCATTTACCGCCCGAGTAACAAAAAAAGATTAAGCTAATCCTTATTTTTGGATTAGCGAATTTTACTCTGATTTTGGCAGTTTATTTCTTAAAATATAGTCTTATCTTATCCAAGTAACTACCTTTTTTTTGATAATAAAATGTAGATTAAATTTTAAATGCCGGGATAGAATAGAATTCACTAATGCAATAATAAGAATTAGCTTAAACTTTTTGGCGAATCGTTAATTTTTATTAATCTAAATACATACCTACATATGCTGGAAACTGTATTGATTTCCTTTCCTATTGTTCTATTTACTTTTTTCTTTTTAAAACGTTACTATTATTAATTTGAAATGATTAGTTCTTTGACCGTAACATTTATTTGTCAGTTACATACATTTGAAGGAGTTTTGTTGGTTTAAGGCGTAGGCTCTGGGAATTAAATTATAGATAATCTGTAGAAAATTTAATAATCTTTAATTATTATAATAACGTTAATCTCGAAAAAATAACATTTCATAGTTCTCAAGGTCATCTGATACAGTGCAAATCTCATTTGAACAGTGTCAAGCTGACGAACAAATAAACAGGTATTTAGCCAAACAAACTAAACCTAACACAAAAATTCTATTACATCCTTCTCTAAATCACAAATTCCACCAAAAAAACCCAACATCCTACTTACTTTCAAATCCCAACCTAATCCCATACATTCCAGACTCAGTAATAAGCTGAGTAAAATATAAGTAAAAAACAGACATACTAGCGACATCTAACATCTACTAGATAAAATATAGTATGTTGATAATTCAGCCAAATACAAAGAAAAAATAAACATGACATCTACACCGGACAAGACAAATCCAAACTCACAAACGAACTCAAACTCACAAACAAATCAGCCAGGAACCAGCTTTGCCGACAAGCTGAAACAAACCAACAGCTATGGCTTCCCGTCTAAAGAACAAGCAATAATAATAAATGCAATAAATGAAATCCCCTTGAAAGCTTACATTGTTGCAATAGGAAATATTATCGGACCAAAAAATATTACTTTTGCTTCCAGAATATCACACAATCGCATATGCATATACCTATCATCAAAAGATATCGTAAACGAGCTAATCAACACACACAAACATGTACAAATAGACCATAAAATATTAGACATTAGACGCCTTATTACCCCTGCAAAGAGAATCATCATATCAAATGTATGTCCGTCAATACCCCACTATATAATTGAAGAAGCATTAAAACAAAAAAACATGAAATTAGTATCTCCTATATCATTTTTAAGAGCCGGACTACAAGAGAACGAATACGCACATATACTTAGCTTTAGAAGACAAGTATATATAACAGATAAACAAAATGAACCAATTCCAGAATCACTACTAATTATTCATGAAAACACAGAATATAGAATTTACCTCTCAGGTGACTCACCTGCATGCTTCATATGCAAAAAACAGGGGCACACAACAGCACAATGCAACCAACAAACAATAGATACCACAACAAAAAATAATACACCACAAACACAAAACCCACAACTTAACATACTTACCCAAAACCTAGAAATGCCCATTACCCAACCAGAAAAAATATTCCAAAAACCAAAAGAACCTGAAAAGAAAATACCCCAAACACCAGAAACCTCTACACAAACACCAGAAACTACAAACTCACAAAATAAAGCACTAAATACTAGAAACCAAACACAAACAAAAACACAAAGAGAACAAACCAAACTAAAAAGACAAAACGATGACGATAACACAAATGACACAGAAAACGACAGCCTACATGCATCCCAAGAAAGCCTAAACTCCACAGACACAAGAAGACCGAAAAAAGCTCGATCAATAAGCCCATCTCATAACCTATCAACAGAAGAACTTTTACAAGACACTGAAATAGAAATAACTACAAATGCAAATAAATACATATTAAACTATGACCGATTTAAAGACTTCATAGAAAATTCACATGGATCCCTCAACCCACTAAGTATTTCACGAGAATACACAAATGAAACAGAAAAACTACTAAATATGCTAAACGATATATACCCCTTACTAAAAAGAAAAATTATCAAAAACAGATTCACAAGGCTCCATAGACGCATCAAAGAACAACTAGAAGACGAATTAGAAACACAAAACACATAAAACTTAAAATGAGTATTATACAGTGGAATGCTAACGGATTCCACTCTCACCTTGCTGAAATACAAAAAATTATATCAGACACGAATCCAAAAATTATCTGCATGCAAGAAACTCGTCTACACCCACAACACAAGGCACATCTTAAAAATTACACAACATTTAGAAAAGACCGAATAAATAACAACAACGCAAGTGGTGGAGTCGCCATTTTTATAGAAAACTCAAACGAAGCACAAGAAATACACCTAAATACGACATTAGAAGCAGTAGCAATTAGCACATACATAGCAAATAAAATTAGTATATGCACACTGTACTTACCACCGAACCAAAGTATCAACATGACGGAAATAAACCAACTAATAGACCAACTACCCGTACCATTTATAATAACAGGAGATTTCAACGCGCATAACACAATTTGGGGATGTGAAGACACAAACAGACGCGGAAAAGACATAGAACACATCATAAACAACAATGACAAACTAACACTATTAAATGATGGTACAAAAACACATTTCTGCTCAAGAACGGGAAATTTCTCAGCAATTGACTTAACAATATGCGATTCAACACTAACACCGGATCTAACATGGACGGTACTACCCCTATCCCACGTAGGAAACCATTTTCCAATAAAAATAGATCACCCCATAGACACACAAGAAGCCACAGAAGAAAATAAAATAACAAAGTGGTCTACAAAAAACGCCGACTGGAAATTGTTCCACCAACTAACAAAATTTGACAAAACACCAACCACCGACAACATAGAAGAACAAGTAGAAAAAATAACAACCTTAATAACAGAAGGGGCAAACACAGCACTACAAAAAGTGAAATCGAATAATAAAATAAAACGAGTACCTTGGTGGAACGAGAAATGTAAAGAAGCAATCAGGAAAAACAAAATAGCCCTGAAAGAATATAAAAGAAACAAAACCACAGAAAACTTTATAAAACTTAAACAAGCGAAAGCACTCAGTAGACGCACAATTATACAAAGTAAAAGATCCTCCTGGCAAGAATATGTCTCAAAAATATCTACAAATACACCGGATAAAGAAATATGGGAAAAAATAAAGAAAATTAACGGAAGGAAGTCGAACGTGCAAACAAATCTAATAATAGAAAACGACACACTAATTACTTCCTCTCAAAACATTGCAGACACACTGGCAGAAAAATTCTCCCAAAACTCAAGTGATGATCATTACACAAAAGAATTCATCACATACAAAAAAACTTCAGAAAGCGAAATAATAACCACCAATGTAAATGACAAAAGCGACATAAACAAACCAATCACAAAAAACGAAATACTAACAACAATAAAAGAACTAAAAAAATCAACAAGCCCTGGACCTGACGGAATTACATACGAGCTCATTAAACACTTGCCAGAAGAAACAATAGATTTTTTGTTACAAATATACAACAACATCTGGACCAACAACAAATTTCCCAAACAATGGAAAGAAGTACTGACTGTACCGATACTTAAACCGAATAAAAACAAGACGGATGCACAAAACTACAGACCGATCTCTTTGTCAAACTGCCTGAGTAAAATACTACAAAAAATAATAAACAAACGTTTGTTGTGGTACTTAGAAACGAACAAAATACTAAATAACAACCAAAGCGGTTTCAGACACGGAAGATCCACAATAGATCAACTTGTAGCTCTGCAATCAGAAATACACAACGCATTCAAAAATAAACAAAACATCGCAGTCATTTTTTTCGATATCACAAAGGCTTACGACACAGTTTGGAAACATTACATCATAAAATCACTGAAAGAACACAAACTGGGCGGAAACATACTAAATTACATACGAAACTTCTTAAGCGACCGCAAATTTAGGGTAAAATTCAACGGTCACATATCCACAGAAAAACACCAACAAAATGGAGTTCCACAAGGAGAAATAATTAGTGTGACACTATTCCTCATCGCCATAAACAAAATCACAGAAAAAATACCAAACTATATAAAACACTCCTTATTTGCAGACGATCTGGCAATATATTTCAAAAACAAAAACGTAAAAACACTGAAAAAAGAACTACAAGAAGCAACAAATAAATTAATAGAATGGACTAAGACAACAGGATTCCAGTTCTCTGAACAAAAAACAAAAATGATGTATTTTACAAAACTACAAACAACAGCCAAACCTACCATAAAAATAAACGACAAGAAAATAGATTACGTCAAAAACATAAAATTTCTGGGTATGGTACTCGACCCCCATCTAACATGGAAACCACACATCGACCAACTCAAAAAAGAATGCTGGAAAAGCCTGAACATCATAAAATGTCTCTGCCATAGTAAATGGGGATCCCATAGAGATGTCCTTTTAAAGATATATGTAACAATGATCAGATCTAAAATAGACTACGGATCTATAATATATAATACTGCGAAAATCTCTAACTTAAAAACATTAGATCCTATCCAGAATACAGCTATAAGACTAGCCACCGGAGCCTATAGAACCAGCCCAATCACAAGCATATTGTGTGAGTCTGGAATTACCCCTTTAGATAACCGCAGATCACAATTAACACTATCATACATCACCAAACTCGCAAAAAACCCAGAAAACCCTACATACAAACACATATTTCAAAACTCACCCATAAACATAAGGGTCCCACCACATACTCCACTACAAGAAAAAATAAACACCATCCTAACAGACCTGAACATAGAACTACCATCCATCGAACATTCCTACACAGACAAAACTCCTCCATGGTCCAAGAAACTACCTAACTACATATATGACCTGGCTAAATACAAAAAAAGTGAAACACCAGCTGACACATATATACAAGAATTCAACAGAATACGTAACGAAAACCAATACAGGGAAATATATACCGACGGATCTAGAACACAGAATACAACGGGAGGAGCCATCATCACACACGAAAGAGAAATTAAATTCCACCTACCAAACACAGTATCCGCGCACGGCGCAGAACAGTACAGCATCCTGCAAGCATTGACATATATAAACAAAGAAGAAAACCGAGGCCAAAAATTTCTAATATGCTCTGACTCTCTTGGTGTCCTAAAAGAAACAGAAATACTATACACACGAAACACAATGGCACAAAAAATACAAGACGCTATCCACGAACTACTGGAGAACAATATAGATGTTTCCTTCATATGGATCCCCTCACATATAGGCATCACCGGGAACGAAAGAGCTGACAAGGCCTCCAAAGAAACCAATGAAGAACAAATCACACACATCCCAACACCCACAGAAGACGTCATTGAGGAATTAAAACAACAACTGACAAGAAAATGGGACCAAACATGGAAAAATACCACAAATAACAAACTAAGGCAAATAAAAGCAGACATCTCAAAATGGCCAACACCAATAAACAGACGAGACCAAATAATAATAACGAGATTACGCATAGGACACTCACAGCTCACACACCAACATATACTACAAAAAGAAAACCCACCCCTATGCACCATGTGCCAAGTACAAATGACCACCGAACACCTACTACTGCACTGCCCCCTATATAACCAACAACGAACCAAAAACCACATCTCAAACACACTACAAGAAATCCTGGGAAACAACACTACAAAACTAGAACAAGTACTACAATTCCTGAAGGACACAAACTACTACAAACACATATAATACAAAACCAATATGTAAACAATATATATCTAGACTGTACCGGGTACTAATGACCCAGCTGTCGATGTACTCAAAATTTAATAAAAAAAAAAAAAAAAAATCTGTGAGTTTGATACTGTCACAATTCGTTTTACTCCTTACTCGTAAACGTGTCTTACATATAATATGAATCCGTCGCTGGCCGTCCGTCTACATTCTGCCACATGTTCCGCCTCCTTGTAACCTGAACGGAGTTTATTTTCGTCGCTGAAAATCTGTCGCTAATTTCACACCGGTCTGTAAATATTGAAAATTACGTTACGGGCATAAATATATTTATTTCAGAAATTTTGTGATTACTTATTACTTATACTTACGGCATAAAATAAATCCAGAATTCTCAAAAGTGTTACAGAAATTTTTCTAAATATAATATAAAAATTAACACATCATAAGGGAAGTAGAAAAATTTTATACAGAATCCGCACAAAATATCTAATTCCTGCAGGTGTCCTGATAACCATAGAGAGACCTTAATAATAAGCAAAATAAATTTAAAACTGATTCTTGGAAGTAAAATAATGGATATTTTAAAACTCAATCAATAAATTTTGTTTTTAAAGGCAATTCAATTAACATAATTTATTATTTCTATCCTATCCTTTATCTTTTAGACCTCCTTTCAAAAATAATTATCAGTCGTTAGCAAAAAAGGATTTGTATGTCTTTTAAAACGGAAAACTATACACAAATTTTCGATTCCCTAAAATTTCTACCAGGTAGAAAAAAGAAATTCAGTTAACATAGTTTAATTTTTCTCAGTCCTACAGGGTTCAGATATCATTAAAAGTAATCAACGATGTCCCTAAAGTTTCTGCAGGTGTAAAAAACAATTAACATAATTTATTACGCATACTGAGAAAAAGATATAATTACGTGAACTGAAATCCTATACGCTTTTATAGATTCAAATATATCTACAATTGATGCATATATATATATATATATATATATATATATATATATATATATATATATATATATATATATATATATATATATATATATATAGATAGATAGATGGTAGAGTCAAAATACCCAAATCTTTAAAATGATCTCTATATAATAGGCGACGCCTACCTTGTGACTTGTAATACAAAGATGAAAAATATGTTTTGTCCTTTTACTTTATAATAATAATAAATATTAATTTTAGAAACATAACATAAATAGTTATAAGCTTCAAGAGAAAATATATTAAAAAAACAAAACCAAAAGTCCGTAATTAGAATCGAAAAGCATGCAATCACACAACACATCTGCACCTAATGCCGCTCGCCTGCCCGCTCCTAGCCGTTGCTCACATCGAGATCATTTATTCCAAATAGTATCTCTAAATTTATGTATCACAAATATCTGTTTAGATCTCAATATATTTTGTTATTATCAAAATATAAATATGTTGACATTTACAATTTGACAACACTGCCCTGCAGTAGCATACGGATCCCTTTATTATATTAATTTTAACGGATCCGTTGAAATGTCATATTGTGAATAGAATTTTTAGCGGAATCCGTTAATAAGAAATATTTTAACGGAATCCGTTTACATACTATATTTTAACGGATTGTGTTTAGAATACACCCATAAGACTGGCAATATCATTCGTTAGGGAATGACAAATGGAGCAATTGACAGGATAAATGAAAAATAATTAAAAAATAAAAAGAAACACCCAGTATGTACAAAATTAATCGAACGCTCATTATATTGCAAAAGCAGATAGATTGATACGGCAGGTTCGGACAATACAATACCTGCGCGGCCAGTTGACACAAACTTTACTAATAGAGATTAAAAGTGATGAAGAAACTCACCCCATATGCAAAAAGAACACTTGATCAACACATGTAAAATCACTTTCTACACAGATTGGTATAAAATTAACACCAAAAAAACTAAAACAGATAGACAGCATTCAAAATAATTTAATGATACATACATATATAAATAAATTGTGTGAATACATTTCATATGTTTAATATAAAGGCTTTTAATTTTTATGCAGTTTTGAAATAGTTGGCTATATACGTCACCTTCCCTCTGGTTTGTGTGCTTAGCTGCAGGTCCGTTTCTAGGTGTACTGCCACCTGCGTGCAAATATATAATTCGGCGCCCCTAAGTAATAACTGCATAGGGTGATCATATTTGTGAAGGCTTAAACCGGGACGCTCCATAAAAAAGAAAACAGCAAATGCGGAAATAAGTTATGTTTCGTTTAGATACATGTGTGAGAATTTGTTTGAGATAGAATTGTGATGAAACAAAATTTGTATGAGCCTAAAAGTTTATGCTATTTCTTGCTTACTCAAAATGTATTAGAAAATTGTATAGTTTAAACAAAATGTATGAGCTCTTGTATGAGCTGATGTTTCACGATTTGTTTATTTCACATGTATGAGTACGTTTAGACTACGCGTACTAAACATTTAGTCCGCATACCAAGTGACGTAACAAGATGGCGACGAATGGTGTAAACACTATGTACCAAACCTTTGGTACGCAATTGGTACACATTTTTGGTACGTTCAAAGGGGGATGTACCAGACCTTACTCATGCACGGTGTAAACAGCAAGCGTACCAATGCGATTTTTCTGCCATCTTTAACTACTTTTAATTCAATTAAATTGTGTATTAACATTTAGGTAAATTGTGGAAGTTTAGTAATATTTACAGTTTTAATGGTGTGGCGATGTAAATTACATATATTCACAACTATTTTTCCTTATTAAGTAATTTTAGGTTAGGGTGACTCTGACAGTTAAATCTGCGCAAGCGCGTATAACGTATCAAAATATTTAGTATGTTTATTTAAATACCGGTGTAAACATACCATACTAAGATAAATTTTAGTATACACTTGGTCTGCGTATGAATAGTACGCACGGTGTAAACTATCTCACACATATTCTCATACATGTATGAATGTAAACATACCTTTACCACCTGCGGTAATACGAAAAGTTCATATATACATACATCGTTGTCTGCTTTTATTGGTTCATAAATTTTGTACAAGTTTCAATAAGATTTGTCTTAATTATTAATAACGTAGCGATGGTGATAGCGTTCATTCTACTTTTTTCCGAAGATTACTGTATTTTGACATGGCAAACAAATCAAACTGAATAAGTAAATTGAATTGTTTTAGAGGAGTTTCATTGTTTTGACAATGTACAAATACTTTCTTCAGGTCATTTTATTATTTATAATTTTTCTTATATTATTTTCCAAATATGATTTTAATATTGCATATTCACCAAACATTAGAAAGTATATTTCTTTTGTGAAACATCGTGTAGATATAAATATTTTTTTTTTAAATTTAGTATAAACCGGGACGTTACGAAACTCTGACGGGACGCCGGGACAATCTATGAAATCCGGGACTGTCCCGGCCAAACCAGGACGGATGGTCACCTTATAACTACACAACAAAACACAATTTGAACTACATTCTTACTTTATTCATACTTACGAGGTGCTACACAAAATATCCGAGAATTATTTTGGTAGGGCACTAATTCCGACTTCTCTCAATAAGTACCTTTACTAGACACCCTTTTGGATCTATTGCCCAAGTGTCATACTTGGGGAAACATCTGACCAGTCAGTATGTTTTTTACGCTATTGCGCAAAAGCACTGTTTGACGTATTCAGCGATATTTAAATAGCAGGCAGTAAAGTTTTCTATTCTGGTAGAGAAAATCAGCTTCGGAGGACTTACGGGGAGAAAGATTTGAGCCATGCAAGGATATACTAGTGATTTTCTCGCATTAAAAGTGGTCGAATGTCAATTGAAGGGAAGATGAACCTGGACTGGGACGTCCTACGATTTTCGTGTCCGATCGTCATGCATAGAACAATCGATAAGTTGGAGGAATTTACTGGAATATCTTGAGTTTATGCTAACGAATTTTGACTGAAAATTTGAAGGTGACAGCATGTCATACGGCCAGAGAGCTAACCATCTGAGTATGTGCCAGGGTTTGAAAGAACAGTCAGAAATCGGTTCGTAAATTTGGAAACTCTCCCAAGCATTAATGCTGATTTTCCTAACAGGAACGAAACTTGATGTTAACATGTTGCTTTTTAATCTCCGCCATTTAAAAAGTACTGACGAAAAAAATTATATTGACCTCTCAGATGTTTCCCCAAAAATGATACTCGGGCAGAAAATAATTCTTGGATATTTTGGGTAGCACCTCGTAAACACAAAAAACTTAAAACTTTACATATTGTAATCTGATAAAATATTTACGTTATTTATTATAAATATTTTGTTATATTATCTATACATCCAACGTACCGACGGCCGCCCCACCTCTTAGTCGCCTGCATGCGGCGCAGGCATTCCACGCATTTTCTGGAAATTGAGAAATTTGTTGCGGACGGGATTAAAGATGGAGCATATACACATAAATATGACATAATAGGACATGGTTTAGGCTATTATCTTTTTGTAGGTTATAGAAATAAATTTATTTATTTATGAATAATAAGTACATAGGTATACACAAAAATATGTAAAGAAAAAAGAATTATAGCTCTAACAACAATACTCAGTTAGGACCTAAGAAATTTTCTGGCGTATTCATAAGATGTTTAAATTTTAAATTGGTGGCGTTCCAAATTCCAACCCTATATCTAAAGACGTGACGATTAATATCCTCAATTGTGAGAGATAAATAAGCAGTTACTTATTCTTGTGTATGCTATGTGGAATGTCATATCAGCCATCAAGACAAACCAGCTGTAGCTCAGATGGTTAGAGCATTACTCCGGTAAAGTAAAGGCTCGGGTTCAAATCCCGGTGGTTGACATGGTCTATTCACAATTTATGTCGTTTAAAACAAATAACATTTATTATAATTTATAACTTCAGTTATTAACTAGAATGCCATTTATGGCAAATATAATCGGCACGTCCTTCTACTTTATTATTTGTGTTAGGTAGTTGGATTTGGAACGTTATATTCGACACTGAAAAGATTTATTACAACTCCCGACCAAATTTTTAAAACTTGACAAGCTTGTTAGTAGAATTGAAAAATATATAACTACATTTGATTATAGAATATCGAGGGCTAATACGAGGTCACACGAGAATACAGGACTGAATGCTTATCCCCTCTCTGTGCGTGAAACGTCACAGCGTGCGGCGAACGCCTGCATTGTAAGCATAGGAAATATAGGAATTCAAAGATATAATTACAATTACCGTTTTATTTATTAGACTAAAAAATTAACTATTGGCATATTTATTCCATTTATAATTAGGGTTTTATTTAAATTTTTAGTTATATAAAAAAAATGTTAATTATATAATATTTGAATAGTTATTTACGAGTTGTATGTATTTATAAATCACATTTTACAAGTTTACTTGTTAAAAATCCCTTATATTTTCTATGCTTACAATGCAGTCGTTCGCCTGTACTCTCGTGGGGCGTCGCGTCGCTGATTTATTATATATTTATTTTACAAATGAATAACATACATCCCATAGAATTGTTTGTATCACAGTTTTAATCGGTGAGAAAAAAGGTACTTTAGTACTTATATCAAAAACCTACCTATATTATGCCTAACAATTTCACGGGAATGTACTATCTGAAAAGAAATATATGTTGTGTTATTTTCGGCCCCTGTTACTTTTGACCCCGGTCTATCCTAATTAATTGCATGTTTCTGAACTAATAACAAACAACTTATATACCGAATTCATTGTATGTATGTGATGTACTCGTATAGATCTGCCGAGATATATTAATTGATTTTCTATATTTTCCAGATAAATGAAGTTTTGCAAAATATTTATGATGTGGATAAAATTTGGAACAACAATAGCACAAAACAAGTAAAATACAAGATATTTGTCATCATATTTTCAATATTATTTTTGGGAAAAATTTTATATTCAACAGAACAATGTTTCCAGAGAAAAATATGTACAAATTTGGACAACTTTAAGAAACTTACTAAGTTAATTTGCAATTACAGTAATATATTTACTTTTGAGTGGATAATGCATATGCCTTTCCTAACATTAACAAAATTAAAAGGAATTCTTCAAATGCGAATCAAAGAAAACAAAATTAGAACAATGACTAAAGATCAAATTTCAGAACACGTAGATTTGAAATGGAATATTTATATTAAAATACAAGATGCAATTAAAATCTATAGCGCATTTTTCAGAGTACCCTTAATTCTTCTGATACTAAATGCATTTTTAGCTCTTACTACAAATGTCGTAATCATAGTGATTTCTACATCTAAGCAAGGAAAGCCCATTTCCGCAACTGATGTTATTGTTGTTACCTATGATATTTTGTTTTGTTTATCGAAACTTGTTATAGTGGCAGTTTTAGAAGAGATGTACAAATTATACGTTAGTATAAATACAGAATGACCAGAAATAACTGTTTTAGTTACGAACACAATTCAGGGGATCTTATTCCACAGTTTGCGCAACGCCAGGTAATAAAGGAAATACTATTGGAGAAAAATATCAAAGTAGCTGGTGAGAGATTTGTAAACGTAGAAATGGGGATATCATTACTTTTATCATTTGTTGGTGTAGTGAAATAAATGTTTATTTTGAATATGAATTATATTTTGCACTAAATTTTTTCGATGTTTACACTTTGAAAAAAATGATACCAATATTTTTTTTGTCAACTGAAACAGTTATTTCTGATTATTCTGTAGTAGAGATAACAGAATGGTTTTAGTAAAAACTTTAAGGGTAGTACTTACCAACACATGAGTAAAATAAGTTCAATCAACATGAGTCCGATCTTCAATAGTTTCCAAGATATAAGGCAGTGAAATATGAGTTTTTTCGAGGTTTATTATTATTATCGAGAGATGGTTCATCTTTGTCCCTGTACTGCGACCTTTCTGGTCTATTGTACCCTCCGTGTTTTACTTCTATTCTAGAAGTCCTGTTTGTTTTGTGAACTCCAGGATTTTCTTTAAACTGATGTTCTTTAGTGTCTCAATATGCAATTTCTTTGCTCCTAAAAGACTATGTCTGCTTGCCATAAATGCTTCGCAGTGACATATTAAATGTTAAGGAGTTTCATCCTCTTCTCCACATCCTCTGCATGTTGGTTCTTGTTGAAGGCCCAACCTGTGCAAATGTTTATTTAATTGACAGTGTCCTGTTACCAGTCCTGTTATTAATCTAACATCTTGCTTGCTCATTAAGAGTAAGTTGTCAGTTCTTTTCTTGGATGTCTCATTCAGGAAGAGCTTGGAGTGTCTCTGGCCTGATATGGCTGTCCAGTGCCGTTTGTGCCATTGCACAGAGCAAAGTATTAATTTCCTGCTTAACTGTTTCCGCAGTTATTCCGCATGCAGGTTCGAGTCCTATAAAAGGTATATTTGTCCCGTCTTTTGCAAGACGGTCGGCTACTCGGTTTCCTTCGATATCTGAGTGCCCGGGTACCCATATCAGTCTTAGTTTGTTACTTGCTCCTAAAGCATTCAATCTGTAGATGCAGTCCAGAATTAATCCTGAGCCTACCTCACACGAGTTTAAAGCTTTGAATGCGGCTTGGCTGTCTGTTACTATGGAGATTATTCTATTGTGGTAGTTCTTCTCCAATAGTAATTGCACGCTGGTTAATATTGCGTGTACTTCTGCTTGGAATACTGTTGCATTTGTCCCTAGTCCAACCGATTGGTTGTGTCTTAGTCCCTTTGCCCCATGTATTCCAGCTCCGGTTCCTTTGGTTGTTTTGGAGCCGTCTGTATAGATGACTTTGTCATCTTTTTCAACCGGACTTTGAGAATGTTCCCATGCATCCCTATAAGGAATTATTATCTTGTAGGTTTTGTCGATGGTATACATCTTATTGATTCTATCAGACACCATCTGTAAAGTGGAGTGCTTGTTCATCTCTGTATAAATTTCAGAGTGTCCATTTCTGCATTTATCCTCATTTGAGAGAACTTTCATCCTATATGCTCCGCTAATTGCCCTTGATTTTACCACTAAGTGTAGTGGGGGCATGCTTAACAGAGTTTCCATTGCCGATGTTGGTGTGGTTGACATAGCTCCTGTTATTCCTAAGCAGGCTAGCCTCTGTACCTTGCTGAGTGCCCCTTGACAGTGCTTTGTTTTTGTTCTTTGCCACCAGGCCAGGCTGGCGTATTCTATGACGGGTTTGATCATTACTGAATAAATCCAGTAAGTCATTCGCGGTGATGGGCCCCAAGTTTTTCCAAACATACGCCGGCAGGCCCACAAGGATCTTATGACTTTGTTTGCTGTTCTTTCTACATGAGATTTGAATGTCAGTCTTTTATCTAGTGTTACTCCTAGATATTTGACTTCTTCTTCTATCATGACTTCCTTTCCGTACAGATACAACTGTTTCAGTCCATCAAGTTTTCGCCTTCTTGTGAATGGTACAACTGTGGTTTTTGTCGGCTTTACAGACAATCCCTCTTTGTTGCACCACTTTTCCACAAAATTTAGGGGTTTACTTTGCTGTCTCGGAAACTATAAAAGTTACGAGAAGACTTCGATTAAATAGGACTTTTTATTTACCTTTGAGAGGACAGATTAGATGTGATTTTGATTTTCAAAAAAAAAAAAAAAATTGTAGTCCAGTCACAGTCAATAGAGGTTTTTACCCCCATTTTTTCAAGAGTTATGTTAAAAATCATTAACCAGAATAACAATTTATGAAAAAAAAATTACACAACTAAGGGCCGGTATTTCCATCTCCGGATAAAGTTCAGGATAACTATCCGTCAGATAAATGATAAAATATCGCATCGAAATAAGAGCATAAATGAGGTGAATTATATTAAATGTCATTTTTTGATGCGATATTGTTCATTTATTCGACAGATAAGTTATCCAGCACTTTATCCGAAGATGGAATTACCGGCCCTGACTTAAACTTATAAGAAATCCCTCTAAAATATTAAACATCTACAAATCGGCTTAGTTCTCATTTTCTCATCTGAAATTGAAAAAAAAATTTAAAAATCGATGTGGCCAGCACATAACCTCTCGCCAGATATTTTACCTGGTTGTACGCATAAAACAAAAAATATTTTTAAATACAAATACATACTTATATTATATTCATGTCTCACTACAAAATAATTCTCACACATATTTCTTTATATTCAATATCCTGAAATTTTCTTTTCCTACTTTCTTTTTCTTTATATTCGTCATTTTTTCGCAAATTCCTTTTATATTCTTTTTTACGTTGTTGACTTTTTTTTATTTACATAATCTTCATAATGACTACAAATATTTTTGACAGTGGCATACAAATATTTTTGACAGTGACATTTATGTGTCATTTACAAACATTTGAATTTCTTGCCTTGAAGTAGTTTGATCTAAGATTTTTACATCAAATTATTTTATATGCATTTTTTTATCTCTAAATCTATAGAAGATATAATAATGAATTTATATTTATCGAATAAAGAATTTAACGATTTTTAATATAAGTATTTACATAAATTTTCGATAAATAATATTTAGATGGTTTTTTTTCTTGTAACTACTACTTCCGGTTGTCCAACTGTTACTAAAACTTAATCAACTCTTCTCATTATTGTAAGATTGAGGAATCCATAGTTAAAAATGTCTTTAGTCTTATAGTATTTGAGAAATCGTGGATCCAACACACACACACACACACCCACACCCACACCCACACCCACACCCACACCCACACCCACACCCACACCCACACCCACACCCACACCCACACCCACACCCACACCCACACCCACACCCACACCCACACCCACACCCACACCCACACCCACACCCACACCCACACCCACACCCACACCCACACACACACACACACACACACACACACACAATAACACACACACGCACGCACGCACGCACGCACGCACGCACACACGCACGCACGCACGCACACACGCACACACGCAAACGCACACACACACACACACACACACACACACACACACACACACACACACACACACACACACACACACACACACACACACACACACACACACACACACACACACACAGATTGTCGTAAAAATGTTATAATCGGATTCTAGGGACCTTAACACGTGCTTATTCACTAAAATCTGGATATGCGATTTTTAGCATAAATTCAATAGCGAGAGGTAAAAATGAGAACTAAGCCGATTTGCAGATGTTTAATATTTTCGAGGGATATCTTTAAGTTTAAGTTTTTAGTAACTCGCGAACTAACCGGCAAAAATTGTATAACACATAACATGGTGAACTCTAATATTAAAACCGCGTTATCATGTCTTTAACCGGGTCAAAATGGTGTATGAATTTGTACAAAAGCCTATTTAAAAATCATTAATAATTTACTTCTTTTGATGCCACAACTTCAGTAAACTGTTATAAATAGGAAAACCTATTAGACTAATGCCCGATTGCAGAAACATTTATCAACGCATTGTTCGGTTAGCGGTTCATCAAAACGAAGAATTGCAACGCGATTTTTTGAGAGCAATGATTTAAATGTTATAAGAACAAGAAAACTGATTCGAATTTGTTCGTTTTGATGAACCGCTAACCGTACAATGCGTTGATGAACGTTTTTGCAACCGGACATAAGTGTTAAATACATAATATTGTTTATTTTATTTTTTTCATATACTGTTATTCTGGTTAACTATTTTTAATATAACTCTTTGAGAGTTCATCCTAGGTAAAAAAAACGTAAGAACTCTTGTTTTATTCAAAAATTTACGAGCTTCAATTTCGTATTCTTGTAAAATTATAATACGGGCTATTGTTTTTGAGAAAAGAAATCATTTTTTGCACCTTTGATCCAAGATAGCAGCGCGGTGGCTTAAGGCTAAGAGTCTATAATCACACTGAAAACACCTTAAGAAGATCTATAAACGCACTGTTTTTGGCGTTTTTCGTTTTCTAGAGGTGGTATGACTGCTTTCAAAACTGAGAGATGAATGACATATAACCTCAAATTGAAGATTTAGCGTTAACTACGAAAAGAAATTGGAGATATCTGATTTTTGATGCAAAATAATATCCGGAACATAAATCATAAATCAATAACGGTAGAAATGAGGCAGCTCCATAAGCTATTCTGTTATTGTCACAAATTTTTTCGAACAAGCAGCTCAATTTTTTGTTATAACTGTATGAGGATGCTTAACAGAGATCTGATTCTTCCACCAAACGATAAAGCATGGTATTAGAAACATATTTATACAAAAAACTGAATTACACTAATAAGTGGAGTTGCCTAGTTGTTACGCCATATCTTCAGTTACTGTCCGGCAACAATTAATTTTGTGAAGTTAAATTTGTTAAGGAGAAGCGCTACCAACATAATTGACAAAAAACACCAAGTTCTTGAGAGCCCTTATTTCTCAGTCAACCTATGTATCTGGCTTCTATCGCCGGGAAGAATAGTCTTTGCGCTCCTCGGATTTATATGTGCTGAGCTATGAGAGTTTGAAATAATTTTGTACCAGATGTCACATCGTCACAAGATATAAATTGATTTAAATATTTCAATTATGAATTCATATATTTCTTATTTTGTAGGAAACAAGATACGTCACCTATATTTCTTCAGATATTTTATTTTATTCAACATCAAAAAAAGTATACACTTCTAAATATTCAAATCCTTTTTTATTATTTTACATATTTTTTAGACTAAGCACCACCTACTATTTTTGCATAGTAATGGAGCCTGTTTGTTTAAATCCAAATATTGTCTTATTAATATAAGTTTTCTTGGCAGTGTAAGTTAAAAATATGTTGCAGTTGATCTGTTATCTAATAAATGTATATGTTTTACAGATTTTAAATCAATGCCTGTACTGGGCTATTTTTGTAGCTGGATTTATGATTAATTACGGCGGGACTCATATACATTTTGTCGAGAAAACTAATTGAATATGTAAGTTTATCTCCCGCGAGCTGTACCATAACAAATTAATAAATATAGGAAGCTTTCAGTATATGTATTCAAAAAATAGTTATTTATGGTGTGAAAATTGACATTTTATTTTGTGAGAATAAAGTTTGGAACACGACGCAAAGCAGAGTGGTCTAAACATTCTACAAACACTATTTTTTCATATTTTTATTTCTAATAATTTTTTGACATATACCAAAAATGTCGATTTGTTATTCCATTCGCCATTACCAAGGTAACTGATTCAGTTTTTACGCTTGTGTTAAAAATAACAATGATCTATCACCTTTTAACACTGGTGTCATAAAATGACATTTTTAACCCTAAAAACAAACATTAACAATAAGCTTACTTTTAATAAATTTGTAAAAAAAAAAATTTCTACAAATCTACTATGACACCAGTGTTAAAAAGTGACAGACCATTATAACTTTTAACCCTAGTGTTAAAAGCGAATTAGTTGTATAACAAGTTGCGAGGTAGTGATTAATAACTCACTACTGCTTTCCGTTTAACAAACGGTTTTGAATGCTTGACCCGAAAGTAAAATACTAATTTAATTAATGCAAAACTATTTAGTTCAAGAGTAATGTTGCCACCATTATCCATGTTATCAGGTTCCGCGGATAGAAATACTCAATGCAAAGAGTATGAAATAGGCGCGGTCTATCAAATGACAAACAATATTCACAAAGAATACTTACACTTACCGCAATAAATGAAAATAGTTAAGTCGGGCAACTTAAACAATAAAACTGAAAACTGGGTGAACAACTTAACAATTTATTTACAAAAAACAATAAATGGTTGACAACAATACACAAAATAATGACGGCGGCTACTGCTTATAGGACGGTACCTGACTCTCATAAAACTATTTAAATTTTAAAGAAAGGACGACCTTAGAATAAGCTCTATACAGTGTCCCACACTCTATGTTCAGTGTGGCGGAGATAGCCAATGTTATTCTTATGGACGTTTTCTGTAAGATGTTGCCAATTTTTCAATGTAATGTTTTATTGAAACATTCATAAATTTTCATTGCTATACCAAAATTAGTTAACACTGTACAATTTAAGTTTTATGAGGGTCTGTTATTTACCCAAGGGCTTATTGTATTCACCATTCCCCCGAAATTTGTCTGCAGTTCTAAATAGTTTTAAATACAGGACCGCGAAAAGATGCGTTGAAACCGGGGTATAAAAAACATGCTGAAGCTATTTGAACCTGTAATAAGTAATATTTCATTACAATATTTTAAAACCGCTCGGCATACTAATCTTGGTCAAATGTATTAGAAATTAGAATATTAAAATATTATAAATTCAAATTGGAGATTATAAAGAAAGAATAAAGACATGAAATATGTAAAATATATGCAGTATTTCTATAAAGTCTAATACTAGTAAATTATCAAATAAGAAGATATAAATTAAATTAAAAAAATAATGCTTAATAATTAAAACTGACCAGTTTATTATTTATTTATTTATTCTTTTCGCCCATAAATACATTCAATGAAGTACCCAGAATATTTCATCTCTTTTTGGGCATCTATTTTGCTCTTTCTATCTTGTAGACCTACAACAGGTAAATATGGCAACATGGTACTCCATAAGACCCTACACTGAACATAGAGTGTGGGACACTGTATAGACTTACTGAACTGCTATCAGTGATTAAGTAGTCAACACCAACTACTAAGAATAAAGTAATCTATCAGGCTACTTACTGATCATTACAGGTCGGCCTGGTTCGAAGCACTTTATTATTAAACTACCACACTACAATATTTACAATTAATAAGTTGTTAGAATAAAATAACAAAATTAAATTTAAACAACAATCTAAAAAACTTGGGAGAACGCGGACTTCAACAATAACTCAAGTCACGAAGACTACAAAATTCACAAGTCACTAAGACAAGTTACAAATTTTGAACAACAGTCGAGTGGAAGAAAACAAACGTCACAAATAAAAGTCAAAACTGGATTTCACCCCACTTCCCATTAAGGAAGTCCAACCTTCATACCCTTATTGGTTAACTTAAAAATTAACACAATGTAATTGGTAGAGTAACTTAGAACATTTTAGAGGTGTGGGGGAAGAACTGAATTTCTAACGGTTTCCCGAATACTGATACAACTTTCTAAAGAGAGATTGAACAGACTTATTGGTGGCCTTGTAACAAAGTGTTTGATGATGAAGGTTAAACGGAGCACGGAAAAAATAGTTCCTTACATATTTCTTCAGAGGGCAGCAAAATCACAAAAATGACGAAGACTTAACATAGAAGGCAATGCAAAAAAATATAATGGAAAATTTAAACGTCAAAACTGAAAAATTTAAAAGCTGACATGACATACATAATTTTTGATTACACATTATTTGAATTTTTATGTTTAAAACATACAGAGAACTCGTAAGGTAACTTATGAACATCAATTACGTTTTATATAATAATATTTATAAATTTTTCTTATATATGTTTCTTTAGAATATCATGGAGAACAAATTCTTAATGCTTGTATATCGAATTTTAATAGCTCAGGTGAGATAGAACTTTCCGAAACTTACAAATTTGCAGAAAAATATCCTGTTGAATATTCATCAAACGAACTTGGTCATTTCCAATTCTTCAGAAGAATTCTATATGAGAAAAGAAAGGAACAAACGCAAAAAGAAGTAAAAATCCACAGTAGTTTAAAAGCTGACAATATCGTTCATAAAGTTACGATTACTCGTATATGAGTTATGAGAAGAACTATGAAGATGTTGGAAATTGATATTCCTTAGCTCCCAATTTTCGTTTCTTTTTTTCACTTACGTACGTCTCTTTTCAACACATCTTTAAATAAGATACAAAAATTCTTTCAAAAAAATAATACTAATACAACGATGTACATATCCGATTGTGTTGCTTACAAGTTTTAGTTTACATCAGATACATAGATGTAAAAATATGGCTCAGATACTACAGTACACAAATTAGAAATTGAATCTCGCGAAGAGGTGAGGAAATTTATATACCTATTAATTGTTCTTTTGCAATTTAAAATTTGTACACCATATATTTTAAATAAATATTCATAATACATTTCAATATGAGTTTTTTTCTTTCACATATTAAAAAAAAAACACACACACACATGGTCAACGTATTAAAAATCTAGTTATTGTGGTTTAGTTAGTTGCATATGTTGATAGATGGCGAACTTTATGACGATATACAAAAGCATTGAGTTTCCAATCTCTCTTTAGATAGTTGTCTCTGCAAATAATTTAAACAAAGAGGCGTCGCTAGGCAAACGTGTTACAGTTGCCTTGGTAATGACGAATGGAACAACAAATCGACATTTTTGACATATGTCAAAAAATTATATAGAAATACAAATTTAAATGAAAATAATGTTGGTAGAAAAAATAGTGTGTGATATACGTATTAAAAATGATTTTATTTTGTTCGAAGGTTTCGAGTACTCCGCTTCACGTCCTCACAAAATAAAATGTTTGACTCATATATAATACTATAATTATTGAGACTGTTGCTAGGCCATAATCTGTCACTTAATTATACTAGTCCAAAATGATAAAGTAATTTGGACTCATAGAGCCAGCGTATATAGGATACTGTGTCCGAGATCTTCGAAAAATTATGTCAAAAGACAAAATTACGATTTATTTCAAAGAAAAACTAGCATTACTGTTTTCTTTATAACATTGAATTCCAACGGGCCATTATTTGCCCCGCTCTGTTGAAAAGAAAACATTTATGGTTCTACAGAGTGACCATAACCATCCGATAGTCACGTGACATTAAAACTTGCCTTCTAAGAAGAAAAGTTTGGTATCTATGTTAATGGGCTTGCGAGTTTTTATTATAAAGAATTTTTATTATAGTATTTTTAATGCTCTTTAAATTGCTCCAAACAACTTTTATAAGAATATACCCATTCATTATTTTCGTTTCGTACTCTTGATCGAAAAAACGTTTCGACAATAAACTTGTGTTCGTCCGTTAAAACCATTTTGGGAGGTAAGTTAACCTAAAAACTCATTAACACGTTAACTGCGAAACAAAAATAAGGTAGTATTGCGTTACTGACGATACATATCACCGGCGGTATGTAATTTGTTTTCACTGTGGTGCGATATATATCTCCGGGGATATGTACTAGATGTTGACTTTAGTTCCATCTTGTGTACAGATAAGTAACTTTGTAGCAGTTTTCAAATATCTATCTTTTAGGCTTATATCTGAACTTATTTAGACTCAAACCGTACATACCTACGGGGACTAAAACCGCACATATTTAATTTAAATTGAATTCATGGTAGATAAAGTTATGTATATAAGAATTTTAATTGTTATATTTAACAAAAATAACATATGGCATATACTAGTAATAATAATAACTAAAAACAAAGTAAATTTACATTATTTTTCCACTTCATTTCAGGCAAGTGTTTTTTTTTTGCTAATTCAAGATTGTTTTTTTGTTCTGTCTGACAGTCTTATAAAAAATAAACTATAAGGCTTAATTTACATTAGCGGTACAATAACGGTACGATACTTCTTGGTCCAATGTATTTTAATGGACCCATTTACATCTACGATCTCAGTACGATGACGGCCCAGTAATATTTACTGATTTACATTAGCGATACGACCAGTATACAGTATAGTTTTGTTTCTATTGAAAAAATATTGTATATCTTAGTAACAGAGTAGTATTTCCATGCAATACGGGGTGTGGAAGGTTGCGTTTGAAGAGTACGTGTACTTCAAGTTGACGTTCAAGCCAAATCAGCCGAGTGAAAGTAAACATATGCTAGTAGATGATTGACATTTGACATGTTTTTGACTTTTTCATATTTGTCTTTTAGTTAAACCAAAATGTAGTCAAAATGAGCTAGAAATGAGAAATGATTATACATATACATTTATTGACAAGAGTAAGGACAGTGTACCGACGCAGGCGGCGCATCCATGAATTACGATCGCGCCGCCTTCATCGGCACAGGCACACTTTATTACTTGTATTTATATTTTCATTGTTATTGTTATGTTAATTTTTATTTTGGGTTTACGTTGTTATGTACGATATGAGTTTAGTTGTTTTATATCGATCATTGTAAACAGTCGCATTTTGTATTTGTCTTTAACATTAATAACCTTTTCGAAATTATATAAGTCTGCGTTTATGTTTATTATTATTATTATACAATTTAATTGATCCTAGTATTTTTACCTTGGCGTGGCAGCGGAGTGGTCTGCCCGCCTCTTTTGTGTGTGCCCATAGCGGGTACAACAGTTATAGACAAATAGGTATTTGAGAAATTTTTAAACATTGCACTACTCTACTTTTGATAGAAACATGACATATGCACCACAGCTGTCATAATACAACAAAACTATATTGTCATGGTATTTTATGTTCGTACCGTCGTGGAACCGTCTAATGTAAATGTCTTGTGTAATTGACATACCGTCACTGTACCGTTATTGTACCGTCATCATACCGTCATTGTACCGCTAATGTAAATCAAGCCTAATAATGTACATTGCACGAGGTTTAGACTGACAATGAAAAGAAATAAAACGCACGTTATTATAACAAGTTCATGTAAATTTGTACAAATCCCCGGTGATATGTATCGCACAGAAATAATAAATAATTAATTGTGTGCGTTACATATTGCCCGAGATATGTACTATATTATTATAATCTAATAATCCTGTAGAAAAGCACATTTAAAAATTAAAATGCTACACAAGAATCGTTAAAATTGGTCCACAAATAAATATTACATACTCTCTGCACCTCAAGAATAAAATGGCGAAATTCGCTTTGGCATGATGTCACCATCACGTTACATATCGCGGGCGATATGTATCGCAGTTCACGTGTTAACAGCCTTGAAAAAAGCTGTTGTCGATAATGTAATTATGAAACGCAACAACGCAAGTAATAAAGATGGTAATATGAAACAAGGAAAGTAACAGATATTTGACAGATTGGCAGAACAACACACGCCTCTGAATTAAACGCAACTGTTAATACTTGTTTCCGCGGAGTAAAATATTGAGATGAGAACTACTCAGTTCTCAGTAGTCAACGCTCTCGTACATTGTGCCATCAAAATATCTGAACCTGATATCCTACAGCAGGAGCTTGACCACATCAAACATAGTTTAATCCAGAACAACTATGACGTAAAATTAATCAATAATGTAATTCATAGACAATTAAACCCTTTACCCAAAAAACCCGTGGATACCTCGTTCGAAACATTTGCATCTATCCTTTACATTAAAGGATTTTCGGATAAAATACGTAGAATTCTTAATAAAAACAATATTAAGGTCTTTTTTAAACCTCCACAAAAGATCTCAGAAATACTCCCCCAAACTAAAGATAAACGCGAACCCTTGTCGTCACCCGGTGATTATAGTATTCCTTGTTCTTGCGGAACAGTATACATAGGTGAAACAGGAAGGAGTGTTCACACTAGATTGTCAGAACACAAACGCTGTCTGCGTAATGGTATGGTATTAACATCTGCGGTCGCAGAACACCAACACAACACAGGACATAACTTCTTATTTGAAAATTCCCGCATTTTAGCTCCTGTCCCTGAGTTTTACAGACGTAAATACAGGGAAACTTTAGAAATATGGAAACATCCTAATAACATCAATCGGGATGATGGCTATTTCTTGAGCCACATGTGGAAACCGGTGATTCTCGGAACACGACACGCCCAATCTACCATTACGAACTCAATTCCCATTGGTCCTCATTAGCTTTGCTCATCTACTGTATCTTTAGATTAATATATAACTGTCTTCTCGGCCTTCCTTTCGTCACTTGGTTTATTTGGCCTCTAGCGTGGTTTACACGTCGGGTAACCTTGTAAACTAAGTGTCCCCCTCTTGTTGCATAAACTCGGCCTCTAGCGTGGTTGACACGTCGGGTAACCTTGTTTAAGACAGTACTATCTCCCTTGCTCCTGCAGATGCCCCATACGACTGCGGGCGAAACGTTGAGCTCTGACACAGTGCATTCCCGGAAAACGAATATTTCTCATACTCAGTTCACGTGACTATCAGATGGTTTTGATCACTCTGTACCTGCTTTGTGCTGTGTATAGAAAAATAATATTACTGTACCCACGCTTTTTTTGTTTGAAATAATGAAAACTCCAATCCAATCAATATTGCCGAGAATTACTAATATTTTTTTAATGTTTTTCAGATAAATGAAGTTCTACAAAATATTTAATATATGGAACAAATTTTCAAAAATAGTAACACAAAACCAAAACAAGTAAAATACAAGATATTTTTCATCATATTTTATTATTGGGAAAAATTATATATTCAACATCACAAAGTTTTCGCAATATGTACAAATTTTGATTTTTCCAATTTTTTTTGGAATACACTGATTTGATGCTGGATTCACATATAACTAATGTTCAAACGATCCCGTAATAAATTAATTAATAAAAGTTTTCACTACATTTTGTGATAAAAGAAAATCGTATATGTACGAGTATATCTATGCAATGATTGTTTCTTGTTAAACTTACACTGAAATTTTAACTCGTAGTTTAATTCACTGTTTAGGTAAATGTGACGTAACGTAACAAGATTACGACAGATTGATGTATATTGCCTAGGTCGCGTACGCACTTGAGCAAATTTACGCGCACGAATGTATGTGCACTTGCACTGTATTTGTTTTTGTCTCGTCAAAATAATTTTCGTACGCGCAAATAAGTGCTCCGGCTGTTCGTTCATTTTTCTAGAGTAGTGTAATATGGAACGAGGAGTTAGCTAGTGCTTATATAAAGTCAAAGCACCGGTAGTTGACATAGCATTAGTAGTTGGCACGTTGAATTTAAATTACAATAAAATAAACAAATTGGACTGTTTTTAATGTTTCTTTTGCTGTTAATATACCAGTTTACCTACTAAAAAAACTGAAAAAATAAACAATGTTGTATTTTATGTAATTAAATACTTATCTTTAAGAAGCTGCGCTCTGAACGAATGAACTATTGTTATAACTATGTAATTTACCCATTTAGCTAATTCTGCTACTACAACTAGTAATTATTTTATTCATAGTTTATCTCATAGTTATAATGCTTTAGTTAAGTACTTTATTTTGTCATAAGTAATATAACAAGTGATATGGACATTGCCGATTATTTTTTGACATTAATTTTAATGAGTTGTTATGGAAATGGAAATATAACGAGTGCGCAGCACGAGTTGTATTTCCTATTGCCATAACAACGATTCAAAATTATGTCAAAAAAATAATTTGGCAATGGTCATGTCACGAGTTGTATTTTGCGTGAGAATTTAACAAGCAAATGATACTCAATAAAAATAGTATTTATTTATTACAACATACATAGCTACTACAAATTAAAGATTACCACAATTAAAATTTTGTACATTGAAAGTACATTGGAAGAACATCGATTGTTCACTTGATTCAGATCTCATATTGGTGGTGTTGATATTAGATCCAGAATTCACGTTAGTGGTATTACTGCTGTTTCTGATTCTGCTTAGGATTTCTTCATGTCTTTTGGATTGCATGTTTAAATATGGCTTGAGAGAATTTGAACTAGTGTGTCCTGTTATTTTCATAAGTTCCTGTTCAGTAATTTCAGATTGGGCAAGGTGCGTAACTGCTGAAGATCGATGACTATGATTGGTAAATTTCTTGTTTTTAGTGTCTAAACCAATTTGTGTTGCAGTTTGCTGTGTCCATTTTGACATTGTATTAATACCAATGGGGCAATTCTTATACCAGCCTGCATCATGAGTTAACTTCCACTTGTGATTTGGCGTTAAAAACAGACGATCAGTTGTTATATGGTTAGGACGTTTATCCAGCATTTTATAAAATAATCGCACAGGACAAATATCTGAATTTGTTTTATTACTAATTAACCACTTACTTTCTGAACATGATTTTGATCCTCCTTGTTTCGTTTTCGTAAAGATAGGGTTATATTCTATACGGCCCGTTTGGTTTCCAAAATTATCTTTTTCAATAACAAAATATTGAACCTTTGCATTAACACCTTCGTTGCCCCTCCACGCTAACTCTTTAGCTGCAATGAAATAGAATTTTTTTTGTAGGCCTTCCGGATTGTCTTTCGACCAATAGGTTTGTAACTGAAAATGTTCTTCAGGAGTGAAAGCATCAGAACTTTTTTTTCTATTATCAATATCTCGTTGAAGTTCTTTTCGTTTTGTATCTCTAGCTTGACGGGCAGGTAAAAATTCCAAATCCGAAAAAGGATCTATTTTTACATTATAATCCTTGAAAAAATTTTCTTGCAACATTTTTGCAGTGACATTCCAATTAAACTTAATTACATTTTCTTTATATTCTGTACCATCCTTCTTCTTCATGTTATAATCATAATCTCTAAGCATGTTGCAAAGCTGAATACGGGTTGTACCTTCTTCTAATGTATAATTTCTTTGTTTGCAGAAATCCATAAATTGTCTCCAAGCATATTTCTTCGCCTTTTTAGTATTTTTTGGGATATTTTCTTCAATTTTGTTAGTTATCTCTATTGTAGATACATTTCCCCATCTGCAATTTTCCATTTTACACGAGTTTACACAGTTTTTCTTTCTGACGTTTAAAAAACAATTGTCAATATAGCTTTCATTTACATGACAACTAGAATTTTTATTTACAGTGAAGTATAATCGCTTATTAATTTTCACTAGTGATTACAATCGGTAAAGCTTGTCGTTCATTGGCTTAATTTGAAACAAATTCGTGATTTTATTGGTTGCCACGTATGTGCGTTAAATTCTCACTGTAATTCTTTTTTCTAATTGGTTATATTGCCGGTATTATTTAATAAAATTTTCTCAATATTAATTCATGCAAATAATATGTAATATAAGATTGAGTTATGATGTCCCACTTACATAATTTAGTGTATATAATCTTCATCAATGTATTTTTTAGATTTTTATTCCTGGCACAATCTGTAATATTATTCTCAAGTATTTACATTTAAAACTGTGGAATAGTTTAATTGTTACCAAACCTTTCTTTGTATAAGTTGTAATAACTTGGTATAAAATAAACAATTATTATTATATAGTAGTTTACTAGTATAAGCATCTGTGTTTTATTTATTATATATATATATATATATATATATATATATATATATATATATATATATATATATATATATATATATATATACGAGTACAAGTATGTAGATATTAACATCAGAAGGTATAAAATATAAAGTCATTAACTGATATTGCTTCATACATATATATTCTCTACTTGCTACATGGCTACTACTAGGTTGTAGTTACAGAATTGTACTGGTTAAAAACCAGTACCCAGGGTCGCAATGGCGATGAGGACGCTTCTGCTTGACCCGTTTTCCATACAACATTTTATTTTGGACAGTTGTCAATTTTGTCATTTTCATCATCAAATTTCATCTTCAAATACTTTATATAAAATTTTAAAATAACGATGGATATTAAACACCTAAAACACGCAATTTTTAATAAAAAATTAATTTATAGTACTCATGATATTTAAGAAATTAATTTTAAAACTGGAATGAAGAATGGTTGATAGTTCTTTGCTTGCATTGTAAATAAAAAAATCTGATGTGGCCAGCACATTACCTTCCGGCAGATCAAAAATTTATAGGGTTTTATTAGCCGCGGATATGATTGAAGAAGAGGGAAGACGGGAAGAAATTCGATTGAATAGACGAACGATTAGGGATGCGCAAGATCCATTCAGTTGAATTTATTTTAAATTTTAAACGAACTAAAATTGCTGCAGGAGAAACTAAATCTATCGAAAATTTTAAAATGTAATATATAAATAAAACTATTAAATAAACTAAGGGCCGGTTTATCAATGCAAGGATAAATAATTTAACTGGCAGATAACTTTTTAACTGCCAGTTAAAACATAGGAAGCGTTTATCAAACAAAAGTTAACGTAAACTGTCAGATAAAATCGGACAAAATTTATCCGTCACTTCAACTGGCAGATAAATCTATTATCTGGTAGTTAAAATATAAGTAGAAAATTTTACCCTCAAAAATTAATAAATACAATAGATAATTAATTAATTAAAATATGGTAAGTATATTATATTGATATTTTATATTAATTCCATTCAAATATTAGGTACAATTTTTATAACCTAAAATGTACAGTTGCAGAGTTTTTTAAATCGATTTATTATCTATTATAGTTTTAACTACGGACATTATACAAGAAAGAGAGACCAGAAAGATATAGATTTCCAGCATTTCAAAGAAGGAAACCGTTGAGTTCAATGAAGAAGATATAATCAACCAGTTGGATAGTTGGGTCTATTTCCCCATTCCTAAGCACTGGATAACAGTTAAACATTATGATAAAATGAATAATGATGTTACATACAAAAATAAAAACGTATTATAATCATATAAATCATTACAATAGTGAATAAAATTGTTGTATAATGCAACGTTCAAGTCAAATGAAACATATCGTTTACAACAATAATATATGTTGGAAGCAATAAATTAATATACTTTGCAACATTGATTCATAATTATAAAATTTGGGCAAGTACAACAATGAGGAATGTTGAATATACAGATATAAATAATTTGATGTTGCGCCTTCGTTCTTAAATTTTCCATTAGTGTTGATATCTTTTTGAATGCATATTGTGGTTCCTAGAATATATATTGTCATTTTATCTATATAAATATTTTTAATATATTTACCTATCAGTTAAAAAATATAACAATTCTGTATTTTGATGTAAAATTCATACAATAATATCCAAAGTACCTCATTATTCTCAAATAATTAACAGTAAAATCTATCCTATAAAAATCTGTCTGGTCTGTATTCTTGATCTGTCAAAATATTTTGAAATTTGACACATGAGTCCCAAGCCCATCATTAAAGGTTTTACAATTTCAGTGTTACCAATATATAATTAAATGTAAGTTTGTTAACTGGCAGATAACTTTGTTGATAAACAATCGTGTAAAGTTATCTGACAGTTAACGTTAACTGTTAGATTGTTATCTGGCACTTTTATCCTTGCATTGATAAACCGGCCCTAAGTAATCTAACTAATCTATTACTAATAAAAAATTAAGAACTATAACAAAACTACTATGCTGGATTTATAGAGCGTAAGCCGTAACGTAACGTACCGTGCCGCGGCGTACTGTAACGTATCGTAACGCGTGATTTTTCTAGGCTATTTTATACAGAACTTTTACGGTATATTTTCGTAAAAAGTATACTAATGCTCTGTCGATGCAAATGTAGTGTACATTAGATTTGTATTTATCAGGTTCGTTGGTTTATTCGCAATGCACTATATTTCATATATATTTCCATTTAATATATTAATCCAAACTATGTCACATGACACATGTCACTTATGTCAGTCAAAGTCACACAAGACAGACTATTCCTAATGTAGTATTTTTTATATTTATATCCATTTAATTTATTAATTCCAACTTTGACATAATTAGCCACACAAAAACAGACTATAGCGCAGGTAAGCAATAATTTTCATAACATCGCAACGTACCGTAACGTGCCGTAACGTAGAAAGATAAAAGTTCGCGACCTTTGGGTTTTTGACACGTTACGGCACGGTACGTCACGTTACGGCTTACATCTGTATAAATTATCACATAAGTATGCATTGATTTATTCTTTACGTTACGTTACGGCACGGTACGTTACGTTACGGCACGGTACGTTACGTTACGGCACGGTACGTTACGTTACGTTACGTTACGGCTTACGCTGTATAAATTCAGCATAAATTAATCCTAGAACAAACCTAAATAAAGAGGCACACCAAGAACTAATACACACTAAAACACAAATAAGTACAAAGCCATGCTTATCCATAGTCAAACTAAAGTGAAGGCTATCAGCACGTTTGACATCTGTCATTATAGCGGATAGCACATGTGGCTATTAGGGTACCTTTATAACCACGGTATGACCATGGCGTGGCTCACGTTTTGTCCGCCATTACCGGACCGTCTGTTATATGTGTTGTTCTTGCGCAAATTATTATGTATTTTCGTGGCTCTTTGTTTTATTTTAATGAAAAACACATTTAATTATCATTTTAATATGTATTTAAAGGGTAAGTAATATATTTTATTTTATTTACAAGTGTAATTTGTTAAGATACCCACCAAGATTACTGACATATTGAAAACAAATATAAATTACCAATATTAAGCACAATCATTTAAATTTTTAAAAGGTAAGTTTAGAATATACAATTATGTAAATAAGAACTACAGATATTAAATTAGATGTGATAATAACAACCCATGTCATATATTCTACATAACCTCTAAATGTATGTCTTAATAGTAATTGTGTATCTCTTTAAAGTAATTAATTTTTATTACCTTTATAAATTCACAGTGTGATAATTTAATATTTTTTTATAATATAATATCACATTTATTACAAATAAATAGGAAAATGAATTACCGATAATGGCGGTGTTCTTGGCCTATGGCCATACCCTGGTTATAAAGGTACCCTAGTGGCTATCAGACTTGAATCCATCTGTTGGCTAGTAGTGGAACTTATATAGCGGATAGCACATGTGGCTATCCGACTTGAATCCATCTGTTGGCTAGTAGTGGAACTTATATAGCGGATAGCGGATAACACATGTGGCTATGAATTAGAATAGACCCCCTTTTCTGTGTATATTGTAAAAAATCCACACAGAGATTTTCTTGTAAAAGATTTCATATTTCCAGTACATTACCTTCAGTTCTATGTATTCTGTACAAGTTCCATACAGAAAGTTTTTTGTAAGAGATTATATATTTCCAGTAAAATTATAATAACACAAACATACTGTCAAATGCACTTGACACTAACATTTGTTATTCAGAATTTTCTTAATATAATAGATGTTTCCATGGTTATAGCACAGCTTGCTGCTTTATGAAATTTAATTTCTTTGTAAATTTATGGCTCACTCTGTTTATGTTAACTGTCAGGAAGTTTTATTTTGAACTAAAAATGTGAAATATCTGAAATTTAGGTTTGACATTTTATGTGTCAATGTCATTGTTATGTTTATAATTTATTGGTGAAATTTACCTTTTCTTAAAATGATTTTCGTTCTTCGGTAAGTATAATCTTAGAAATAATCGGAAAAGGGAGTAGTATTTTAGTTTAACAATGAAATAATCCACCCAAAAATCACAAAAACTTAATCTCAATACAGGTTGAGAAGTATACGGTAGACATATAAAATTTTAAAAAATAAATGGATAGAAATATACGCTTTCTGCATTCATATAAAAAGTTGATTAGATTTTGGGTAAAATTAGATAACCGGAAGTGACTGTTTACTTGAAGCCCATAACAGTTTTTAATGAAAAACTATATTAAAATATAATCCAAAACTTTTCAATTTTAGTATTTAAAACTTCTATGTTAAGGGGAACAACATATTGGATTTTGGCTAAAATTAATAAACCAGAAGTGACACTTTACTTGAAGTTCTGAACAGATTTTCATGAAAAATATATTATGATATACTCCAAAACTTGTCAAATTTAGTATTTAAGACTTTTATATGAAGAAGAACAATATATTAAATTTTGGCTAAAATTTATAATCCGGAAATGATACTTTACTTGAAGTTCTCAACAGATTTTCGTGAAAAATATGTTGATATATTCCAAAACTTTTTAAATTTGGTATTTAAGATTTTTATATGAGAACAACATGTTAAGATTTTTTTAAAAATTGATAAACCGGAAGTGGTACTTAATTTGGAGCTCTTAACAGATTTTCGAGGAAAATATAATCCAAAATTTGGTATTACAGACTTTTCTATTTATTGGAACAACAAATTAGATTTTGTTTACAAACGATTAACTGGAAGTGATACTTTACTTAAAGCTCTTTGCTATTTCAAACATGGAACTGACGGGAGGTCATGTGTTGGCCAAATCAGATTTTTTGTTCATAATTATGACACAGAAAAATGTACATAATTTTTTACTAAATAATGTATCGTGTCAAACGGCCTTAACACCTTTTTTACCGAAGATGCCCGAAATTTTATACAAAATTTACAAATCTTTTACGTAAAGTAGTGATGCACAAGGCGAGAGTATTCTCGCATCTCGTCTCGTCTCATTGCATTATGCGAGACGAGAACGGGATTGCAGTTTAAAATTCGAGGCGAGATCGATATAACAACTGCGAGAAGCTAAAAATCTTGCGAGATTCTCGCGAGAATCTCGTAATAAAAAGTATTTGTAACTTTAAGGCTTTGAGCTTTGATTCATAAATTCAATGAAAAATGCACCGTACAAGGAGTGGAGTCAACGCTAATTCGTGCATAAAACACGTGAATGTGAAATTTATATGAATTCACTATATTTTTTGAGTCTATCTAGAGTCGATTGGTATATCGGTCTCAGAGTGAGGAAAGGCAAAATAAAGATAAAATCGAATTTGCATTCAACAGAACAAGTTTTCTCCAATATTCCAGCCCCAAATTCATCCCAGTTAAAACCTCGGTTAATAAAATTTTTGTCTCTTTTGAAAAGTAAGGGATGTTATATTAAACGTCGATGGGAGCCACCACGGAGCAAAGTGGAGTGATTGGTTGCTGGCTAAATCTTACTTATATAATGGCATATATTTAATGATAAAGTGTAGGAAGTAGTTTTAGTTACAAAAAAGAATTTTTTAATGTTTAATTAGTTTTACTGATGACAGAATATATTAACAGATGTTCGTATTGAAATAGTTTAGAGATCACAATTTGGTGATAAATTAGATATTTTAGAGGTAAATTAAATAATTTACTAACTTATCACATTTTCTGGTGACCGTAAAAATGAATAAACATTATGTTTGTATTGAAATAATTTGGTGACCAGAATTTAATGTTTCATCTCATTATTATAGTTTGATATTTATACGACTGCAAATACACGGAGTCCGTACGATGGGTGCAAACGTGTCTCTTATGTAGTCAAATTGTTACGTAAATACGAGACGAGACCTAAAGAAAAAATGTGCGAGACCGAGAGCGAGATCGAGATTACAGATCCGAAAACGAGACGAGATCGATATTTTATATTTCTCGTATCGTCTCGCCTCGCGTGCATCACTAACGTAAAGGTTTATTATGTCTAACTTTCTATTTCTTCTCAAAAATGAGACAAGAAAAATTATTATGCTAGACCTATAAATAAAATTAAATCTTTTAGCATTCATAGTTCACTGAGTTAAATTTTAACTTGAAATGTTTGTAAAAGTGATCCTTGAATTCTTGAAATAAGATAACTTTAAACCGTTTTCATTTTTTACTAGGATGTTATTAAAACATTTTGATCCAATTTTAATAGAAATATAACAAATCTAAATTCGTGCAAACTCTTTCAGAACTCAGAATAATATTTGTTGTCATGAACAAAAATAGGATATAACTTCATTTATGCCCGTTTGCACCGGTATTACTTATTTGTTCCCCTTAACTAAGCGCCCCTTAGTTGGTAAGTTGCCCTTAATCTTAAATGGTTTGCACGAATGGAATATAGTTGTTGCTTACATAAGGGTAGCTTGGAAGAAGTATAAGAAGAAATTCTAATAACTTTTCATTTTCGTATTATATTATTCCAGTAATTATGTCAAATGTGATTGGATATGTTAAAAACCGGGGGAGGGAAACCAATGGGTTGTGTTGGATATCCTTAATACAAAAATTATAAGAGGTTTTAAGAATATATTCGATTGTGATAATATTAAGGTTTGTGATATCAATATACGAGTATTATACACAGTAAATATTGTACATTTTAAATTATTTCAGAATATCAGATCATCGAGTGCCAAAGAACCAACGAGCTCTATTGATATTATGGCCGTATTATGGTGAAAACAGTAAATCTGAATCTGTAAAAAAACTGATATCTATTTTTGTTGATCAATATAAAATTATACAAATACACATATTTTTCAAAGTGTATACTTGACGCGGAATTCCAAAATGTATTAAGTTTGTAACCTCCATATCAATATCCACTACATCTAATTTCAAATCGTTATCCACTTTCATTTGTAGAATATCAAAATATTAATATTTCTACATAAACAAACAATTATTAATTTAATGGACAGGCCTGAAAATGCAATATTTATTTTAAGGGTATAGAGTGTTTTTAGATATAGTGAAAGCAGTAAATCATCGGTAAGTGCGGGCCAGCCCTTGCTCCTTGCACAGCGGGTATTTATTGCATTAGAGGACAGGGTGGAACTATGCAGATTTATTCATTTAAATCTAAAGATATTCTCCAAATATAAGACAATCTAGGATTCTTTAATCTCATGAACGGTAACATTGTGTAATACGTTAAGCTGATTGCTTTGTCCCGTGGTATGTTGGGGTTAAACACAAATTAGTGTCCGAAGGCAAATTAGTCAGTTATCGGTTTAAATTTAAATCCGAAGATATTTCCCAAGTATAAGACAATCTAGGAATTTTTAACATTATAGCAACGAGAACATTATGTAATACGTAAAGTCTAGCCAATCATCGACAAAAGTAGAGCTCTTTGAATATTATTCCATGGACATTTATTGTGAAGAAAGTTATACAAAAAAAAATTGTTAGAATTAATTAAGATTAAGCCTATAGTAAAAAATTATGTTTGTGATCAAATCGCGGAAAAATATGGTCATACTGTGTTACGTTTGCCTCCATACCATTGTATATTTAATCCAATAGAATTAATGTGAAATTTAATATTAGGCGAAATAATATCTCACCAACAAATTGTCCGCAAATAATTGATTTTAAAAATGAAACTATAAATGTATCAAATGGTTGGTTTAAGAGCATAGAGCATGTAATAGAAATAGAAAATAAGTACATAGACATAAGTAATATTTATAATTATTTTATTATTAATTTAGGTGATAGAAATTCTGATAGTGATAATGATGATGATGATATTGTAGTGGATTAATTAAATAAATAATAATGTACCTATATTAAGTGTATAATTGAAATTATTCGCAATACGTTCCTGTGTAATATACCTGGATTTTTCGCTCAACAATAGGATACTAAGCGAAGGCAAAAAGTAACAGTATTATTGCTTTCACTATATCTAAAAACATTCTATACCTCTAAGTGTCACTTGAACTGCAGTTTAAATTTAAGGAGCGCTGACGTGATTTAAGGGGACTTTATAAATTGGTGCAATGCACTTATTTTGATAAGGGGTACTTAAAATTTAAGTATAACCGGTGCAAACGGCCATTAATGTATTTAAATTTTACTAGTAACCTGGCGACGACAATATATTGTTGTCCGTAACAATAGTATTATTTAAATACTATAGTTACAATACTATTTATTTGCAAACGCATTGTATGTCTACGACTGCATCTTGCTCTTGTAATGGAAGAAGAATTAAGATTCTATGGGGCGGGGTTATTTTTGTACTTGGGTTATCATTTTTTTAGGGCTGTGGAGGATTGGGCGAACGAAGGGGAAGACGGGCTGGATATCGAAATTAGGTAGGTAAACTAAATTTTCCATGTTTTTTTTTATAAACATACCTAGTTTTTTATTATTGATTAAATGAGATCCGCTTTAAACATACAGACTAGAAAAAATATATACCTATAATGAGTACTTTATTTATTTGTAAAAGCATACATATCGTATTTAAGTTCTTTATATTGAAAGAAGTAAGGACAAAAAAAATAATGTATACTCTGTTCCATTTAACCAATTTAGCAGATGGCGATCACAGACTGAATTGGTAAGGTAGAACAATATATAATATTAGGAGTCCCTAAATGTTCGCAAACATATTAAATACCGAGATACATAAGAACGGCCACAATTACAGTATTTTTCGGTTGATTGATCTTCATGAAAAGAATTAAAAACATTTTTTATAGAGACCAAGGGATATATGAGAGAGTTTAAGGCCAACTACAAGCAGGGTTTTCTTCGTAGCAGCGAGATCTATTTTGAAACCATATATGGTTTTTCCTGTACCTTAGTTACATCTTGAATTTTTCTAATTCGTTCTTGTACTTTTAAACGTAAGTAGTTCTTCTCATTCTTGCTCAAACGTCAATATTTTTTCTTGTTGTAATACCAAGCTATGATTTTCTTGCATCTTCATTAATTTCATCTTTGTTTTATTATTCTCCTTTCACACTTACGTCATACAACAGAGCTGGGTCCTCGATTAATTTCTTGAAGTTAAACCGAAAAATCGAATCGTGTTTTACCATTCTTTAATGTCTTCTTATGTCCAATTTCCAGTTATTTTTTTCTACCCATTGATTGTCCTTTAGTTCTCGGTCCTCAATTTCTTTGTAAATTCAACATCTTCCACTTATCCCGGGTCATACCTACTTGTTTGTGCAATATGAGTTGCTGGGTACTTCGAAAATTCCTCAGAGAACATTGACTAGACCTGTAATTTAGTCAAAATCCAAATATTTGCAGGTATTAACGGACAATATTTATTATCATCACATTTAAGTACAAATTTTGGATAGAAGCCTTCGTAATAAAAAAAGGCTGTAGTTTGAAATAAAACTGCAGATAGTGTAAAAGAATGATTTGAATAATTCTAAAAGAATATTGAACGTCTGGAGGCCGCTTTATATTAAAGTTTCGATTAGTTTTTAAACATATTTTTTGTTTAACTGACAAGTTGAAAAGAAGAAGAAGAAGAATCGATCATTTTAAAAAGGGGCCCATTCGTTTTTTAACGTACTCTTCAACGTCTTCCTATTCTCAATCTTTATCTACCAATTCATTTTCTTCCAGTGTACCATCAGGTCCACATTAGTATTGAATATCTGTATGTGATGAATTACGAGTATACAGAGTGTTGATCGCTACACCGGAACATGCAAATTTATATTTTGTAATTTCCTGCTTCTCTAATTATTTTAAGTAAAAATATTTCAAATAAATTCTGTCTCTAGAACAATCAATAAGAAAAATTAATTTTTCTTCAGTCTATATACAAAGTAGCCATTTGCGCTTGTCAACGCAAAATGTCACTTTGCCGCTCATGTTTCGTAGGAATTATTAATTGTTTCCCTTTAAACAACAAGTTTTCATGATTGTATATTTCATTTCTTACTACATAATACGGCTTGATATCTGATTTTACAGATGAGCTATATCGAGGCCATCCAATCTCAACGTACGTTATTATTTGTTTCAATGTTTTGTCTTCACTAGTATCCTTAATTAAATTGTTAACTTTTTCTTCAGTTGCAATTATAACTGAGGAGACAACCGATTCTTCCATAAAGTCCGTATTGAAATAATTCTTTAGCGGTGATACATGAACTTGCCAGGTGTAAATGACAATTTAACATTATATCTTAAAAGTCGTAGCACCAGGCGCTGTAATCTAGGAGATATTTGGTCTAAAGGTTTCTTCACGATACCTAGTAGTGGTTTATGGTCGGTTTCTAATTCAAAAGTTCTGCCATAAACGTAATAATTGAAATGTTCACAGCATAACACAGCTGCTAGTAACTCCTTTTCTATTTGAGAATATTTTGTTTGTGCTTCATTCAAAGAAGCTGAGAAAAATGCTACTGGATGATCTTCTTGTAACAAGACCCCTCCAATTCCATACTAGCTGGCATCTGTTGATATTTTCACTGGCTTTCTGGAATCAAAAAATCTTAAAACAGGAGCGTTTATTAATAACTGTTTTAAACTATGGAAACATGCTGTTTCAGTAGCACCCCATATCCACTGGGAATCTTTTTTTAGTAAGTTTCTGAGTGGTGCAGTCTTCCCTTGTAAATTTTGGCAAAATTTTCCCAAGTAATTAATCATTCCAAGAAATGATTGGAATTCCTTGACATTTTCCTGTTCTTTGACATTTAAGATTGCTTTCAATCTCTCTTTGGTGATCGCTATTCCTTCATTTGAGATTTCATGTCCCAAGTAGTTTATTTTATTCACGCTAATTGTAACTTTTCCAGTTTTAATTTAAGGTTATTATTTCGGGCAACTTTTAAAAAGTTTCTCAATCTTTCATTGTGTACTTTTATAGTTTTCCCATATATTAGCACATCATCCATATAGGCCACGGTTCCTTCTAGATTATCGGTAAGTTCGGCCATAGCTTTTGAGAAAACTTCTGGCGCACTATTTATCCCGTATGGTAAACGTAGATATTGATAGCGCCCAAAAGGTGCGGTAAACGTACACAAATCCGCACTTTCTTCATCTAGTGGAATTTGGTGAAATGCGTTCGACGCGTCTAAGACCGTATAGTACTTTGCTTGTTGCAAAGACGCTAGTATGGATTCTAGAGTTGGCAATTCATAATTTTTCCTCATTACATATTTGTTTAACAGCCTAGGATCCATACAAATACGAACTTGATTATCTTTTTTCTCAACAACCACTATAGGATGGACCCAGGCTGTCGGCATGTCAACTTTTCTGATAATTTCTTGTTCTTCTAGCTTATCAAGTGCATTTTTCACGCGATCATGAAGTTCTATGGGTATTTTCCTTGTTCTCGCTACCTGAGGAATAGCATTTTCTGATAATCTAATATGATAATCCTTCTTTAGCTTTCCGACTCCTCTAAAAACGTCTATAAACTCTTCTATTAATTTATTCGTTTCTTCCAGGTCTTCTTCTATTCGCATTACTCTTTTAATGAGATTTAGCTCAATGCTGCTGTTTAAGCCTATAATTGGTTGGTAATTGCCCTCTACTATATAGAAATATAGGTCATATGTTTTATTTTTGTGTTTACATTTTAAAACGGATGTTCCTGCAACCGCTATTTTTTCTTTCGAATAGTTTAGTAAGGTCTTCTGAGCTTTCTTAAGTGTTGTTTTTGGTCGTAACTTGTTATAAACTGTTCAACGGAATTAAGTTTGCTCCGCTTCCGGTATCAATTTTAAATTTGATTTCTTTTCCATTTACTGCCATAGTCTCTGACCAATCTTTCTCCACTTTTCCTTCTAATTCTTCAACTTTACCACAAAACAGATACTCTCCTTCATCCAAAGGATTCTCTTCTTCTGTTTCTTCAACATTTCCAACTGATTTCAATCTACATTGACTTGAGAAATGATTCTTTTTCTTGCAACTTTTACAGGTTTTCCCCCATGCCGGACATTTTCCAAACTCATGTATTGTATTACATCGTCCGCAAGTTTTATTAGTAAAGCTTTTTCCGTATTCTTTCCTTTTTAGGTCTTTGTACGTTCTTTTTATTACATTTACTGGAATATCTGCTGAGTTCATCTTTTGAATCTGTTTTTTCGACTCTTCATCAGCTCTGCAGGTATCTATACACTGTGAGAGTGTAAGATCTTTGGTTTTTAGTAATTTTTCTCGCAGGTCTGAACTTCTTACACCACATACGATCCGGTCGCGGATAAGTGAGTCTTGCAATGTTCCAAATCCGCAGTCCTTCGCTTTTTGTTTTAATCTGGTAACAAACTGGTCAATAGTTTGACCTTCTTCTTGCGAAGTTGTGAAAAACAAGTATCTAATATAAGTTTCATTTATGTAAGGCTGAAAATAGTAGGTGATTTCATTCATTATCACTTCCACGGTTAGTTTATCCCCTGTTTCTTTAAATGACATTGTATTGTAAATTTCCATCCCTGTTTCCCCTAGTAAATGCAGTAGCGTGGCCCGCTGCAAATTTTCAACAATAGTAACACAAAACAAGTAAAATACAAGAGATGTGTCATCATATTTTATTACTGGGAAAAATTATATACTCAACATGACAAAGTTTCCGCTATATGTATAAATTTTGCTTTTTCTAATTTTTTGGAATACACTGATTTGATGCTGGATTCTCATATAACTAATGTTGATTAACTTGATACTACATTTTGTGAAAATTTGCACTGAAATTTTAACTCGTAGTTTAATTCACTGTTTAGGTTATTTAAGATTAAATGTGACGTAACGTAACAAGATTACGACAAATTGACGTACGCACTTGAGCAAATTTACGCGCACAGATGTGTGTGCACTGTATTTGTTTTTGTCTCGTCAAAATAATTTTCGTACGCGCAAATAAGTGCTCCGGCTGTTCGTTCATTTTTCTGGAGTAGTGTAATATGGAACGACCCAGTGGAGGTTTTGCTAATTTTACTTAGAAAAAGCAGTAACTATAAAGCAGACTTAATTGATATTTCGAACTTGTGGATAATTTTTAAACTAAAAATAAAAGAATCAAATTATATCATTTGTTTTTATTGCTTAAAGCTCATCTTGAATTTTTTTCGTACAGAACTACTTTTAGCGACATTAGCGACTATTTCAGAAACTTATAATTTTCATACTGTTATTTATAGAGTGTTCGAAAATATTTGGCGATTGACTAGACTCGGTAACCAGAAAGGCTGGCCCTTCTCAGCGAGAAGTAAGGTTGTTTGGCGTACAGGCACGGATTATAAGAAATCTGATACTTACGAATTACTTTATCCGATTATAAAAACCCAAATTATTTACATTTTTCATACTAGTATTTTTCAACACTTTTTTCTGAGAAAACTATTACTTAAGAAAAGTTTACAAATACATTTACAGTTAAGTAAATATTGTATATAAAATGGGGTAAAGGATATTTTAAAGTCAGATGTTCATCAGTACTTTAGTAGTGAACGTTAAAAATGTTGCAAGATGAGAACGACAAATTTGAGGAGATTATCATAGTGGGGAATCAAAACCGCAAGCATCTATCCGACGATATGAAACAGATAGTTCTGAATGTTTTCAACTTTTTAAAAAGTGATAGTGACGAGACTGCGCCAGTATCGAAAACTGCTAAAATGACATAAGTGCCGTATACTACAGTACGAAGAATTATTCAGGAGGTGTACCGGATAAAAAACAAAGAACTAATGCAGGAAATTCGCGAATTTTCAATGATGTCATCCGTAGGAAAATATATTCTCTTTACAATGAAAATACATTTCCTTCGCATTCAGTTTTGCTTGAAAAATTAAAAAATGACTGTGATATTTCTTGATGAATTAGTACTCTTCACAGTGTTCTTCGGAACATGGGTTTTTCTTTATACCTTATGTTTATACTCTTATGTCATAGTAAAATAATACAATATATAATTGTACTATTTAGGCATTTAATAAAAAAAGTTTTCATGATTGAAAATAGCTAATATAAATAAATATATAATTGTATTGATATTTTTAATTTCATAATGTTGCACTTATTAACCAGGACTTAATTAATTATTTCATTTTTAATATAGGTAATTTGTATCTGTTTGTGAAAAAATCAAGTGAAAGTATATTTTCAAATATTGCCCTGGTAAGTTTATAGGTAAGACCTATCATAAATTTCTTTAATCCTCTTATCGTTATACCTGCTCAGAAAAGCTAATGGAGTCAATCGCCAAATATTTTCGAACACTGTATACAGTTATACAGGTGATTTCAACGCCCATGTGGGTTAAACTAAATCAAATTCCGAAAAACACTCTATTGGTCAAACATAGCTTGTCTTAATTTGTACCTGGACTAATTTCTGTAATAATTATTAATAAGGTTTACTATGATATTCTTAATCTATATTTACTATAACGATAAAACCGCACAGATCTCACTTGCTTATTACGTTATTGTGGTATTAATTTTTGTAGCAATATTGTTTTTTACCTCCCGCTACCCTTGGTAAGGGAGATATAGGGATCGTGCTAAAAATCGCATATCGAAATTTTGGTGAATGAGCACGTTTGAAGGTCCCTAGAATCCACTTTTAATATTTTCACGATGATGTCTGTGTGTATGTGTGTGTGTCAATATCCATGAAAAATGTTGCTAAACATTGCATACAACTTGATATATTAAGTACACATGTAGAAAAAATAATTATATTTACCTCTTCTCAATTATTTAGTAGTATTTTCTGAAATTTCGATATAATATCTATATCTCAGGCATATGATGCACACTGATACAGTGGATAACTATACTAGATAGAGCGGCCATGTTGTAAACGACTGGGGCGTCACCAACGGTGATTCTATTCGCGAATCGCGCTGTCGCAGCTGAAACGTGAAACTAAACACAGAAGCCCGTCACGGCAACGAAAACAACGTTTAGAATTTCAACTAATTTGGCTGTAATATTATTAATTAGCAAGTGATATTTTAAATGAAGAATGAGAAAGATGTAATTAATATGGTATCGTATCGATTTATTTAAAAAACTGTAACAAATAAAAAAACCTGATTCCACACAGGAAGTTTTTTTTGCAAATGATTCCATATTTCCAGTTCATTACCTTCAGTCAGTTCTATATATTTTGTACAAATTCCATACAGAAAGTTTCTTGTAAGATTCTATATATTTCCAGTAAAATTATAACTCAAACATATTATATAAATTGCACTTTGACACTGACATTTGTTAATCAGAATTTTCTTAATGTAGTAGATGTTTCCATGTTTATAGCACAGCTGGCTGCTTTGTGAAATTTAATTTCTTTATAATTTTTTAACTCTATATCCATTGAATATAAAGTATAAAATGTAATCAAATCGTATAGAGAATAAAATATTCATAAATATTTATAATAATATTAAATGTAAAAAGTGATGTTTAACAGCATTTTTTCAAGAAAAACTGTTAAAATCTTCAAATTAGGGTACTTCCGGTCAACCAATTATAACCAAAATCTAATCAGCTCTTCATATGGATCTATAGAAAAGGATTATGCAAAAATTATAATTTTTGGAAAGGTGGTATTGGAGTTATGCGACCCGAAAAATCGTTACACACCCACATATATACATACATACATCCATCCATACATACAGACATCATCGCAAAAATAGTAAAATCGTATTCTAGGGACCCTAAAACGTGCTTATTTATTAAAAACTCACCATCGAATTTTTTGACCAAAGACAATACCTTCCTTACCTAAAGATGACGGAAGTTTAAAAACGTCATAATGACAATATTAGCCATTTTTCAACGTCAATTTTCTTCAAAATATAAATATTTTTTAATAAACTAATTACGGTCCCGTGTAAATATATCTTTATTGATTCTATTTATGTTTCGTTTCTAAAAATATATTATGTAGTTTATAAATAAATTGTGAAATTCTAATATGCAATTTTAGTATCGAAATTTACACATAGATGTCGCAGCATTGCACCCCAAGTTTCCTTTAAGTCTATCTCTTATTAGCTCCGCCCACTCCGCCTTGCTTTAGGGAAAACTTCCAAACAGTGGCGAAATTACAAATATGACTTTGTTTACAATGTTTATATTTATGGAACAATATTCTCGCCTCGAATAAAAAATATTGATATATTTCATTGCTTATTCTTTCTTTTATAATTATATACAAACAAATCTGATGTGGCCAGGATATGACCTCCTGCCAATTCCATGTTTAAAATAGCAATGAGTTTTGAGTAAAGTATCACTTCCGGTTGATCGTGTGTGTGTGTGTGTGTGTGTGTGTGT
>OY720462.1:17484913-17519913 GCA_963082715.1 Harpalus rubripes | reverse complement strand
TTTCTGTCGATCGCCAAATAACTTGGTATGCGAAAGTAACTCGCGTAAGTACAAAAGATTGAACACCTCTGTTATATATTTTTCATTTTTATACTCATATATGCGGAAATAAGATATATTTTTTTTGTTTTATGATAATACGAAATTAAATTAGACAATCGGGCCTATTTTGTAACCAATGGTAAATTTTTTTATCTAATATATTTAGATATGAAATCTAAAAATCCATGTTTTTGTTAAACATATAGCAACATACTTCATTGGTCCAAATTTTTAAGCAGTTTGTTGCTAAATGAATTAACTAGTGAGGTACAATTACAAAACAGAGCCGACTAACTTAATCTAAATTCATTAGTAATAAATACAACGAACGCAATACGGTCTGCAAATCATTGTTTCATAATTCTTAATTTTTGTGCTTACAGTACACGATATCTCTAATCCTATTATTACTTACCTGTAAGAAAAACCTAAATAATAATGATGTTGTACATTATACAGTATATACCATTAAGCCACCGAAAGTTTTAATGCTTAATGCATAATGATTTGTGCGTAATGCTTAATGCATTATAACAATCTACTAGGATACCATTTCCAGCTATTTTGTTTAGTGACTAATTCGACAGAAATGTCACCTTTTTTGTCCTTTTTATTTTTAACTCTAGCAGACTGTCATTGCAGCAGTAATTCTTCTTTTTTTAACATGTCATGTACATAATTTTTGGCATCTATATCAATATCTAAAAATTAAAAAAAACTTAATAATTATAAAATAGACTGACACCTGACAGTTCAGATCAGAAAATAAAGAAAGACAGATGACAGATATGTATTTTCATCTCACAATTACGCTTAGGTATTACGCCTTAAACCTTGGAGTTTGCAAGCTTTTGTTCTTAAGCATTGCTCTTAGTTCTTAAGCATTAAGCCTTATGCATAGCTGGAAATGGTAATAAACGTTGCCATATAATAAGCATTGCGCTTAGATATTAATTATAGCTCTTAATCATTAAGACAATCGGTGGAAATGAGACTTTACAACCTTTGATTACTTTTTCTCGGAGTTTATAAAAAAAAATTCGCGAAGCATAGTATATAATGTATAATAATATTTCTCCAGTCATTGTTTTGCAACACTTTTTAATGCATATATTATTTTACATTGCTCGCATTATGGCCAACAATCACAAAATAAAAAGATTCGGTCTCATATAAATTAGCTATAAAATTTGGTAACTTCCTAATCCTAATTATGACGTAAATCGTTTGATATCGTAGAAACACTATATACATATTTAGTTACCTAAATAATAAAATTAAAACGAAAAATTTTAATATACGATTCCCAGCATTATAAAAGGATAAATTTTACATTTTGTGTTAAATTATATATCATTATTATAAATTTTAATACAAACACATTTAATATCTTACAAATTACGCAAAGTTATGAAATATGAAAAGGCAAATTGTTCGAAAATCCTAATATGATTATTGTAACTGTGATTAGTCCCATCATTACCCGCCCGTAGTGTAGGAGAAACCGAAATATGGATGCTTGTGGTTTGTTGTGTTACCGACTTTTATATAAAGGGAAGCAATATATTAGATTTTGGCTAAAATTGATAAACCGAAAGTGATAGTTTATATGAAGCTTTGAACAGATTTTCGTAAAAAATAAATTGATACAATCCAAAACTTTTCAAATTTTGTATTTAAGACTTTTTATGAAATCGGAAGTACTACTTTTCTTGAAAAAATATTCTAAAACATAATTCAAAACTTCTCAAATTTTGTATTTAAAACTCGTGTATAATTTGAAACAACATTAGATTTTGACTATACCTATATGATAAACCGGAAGTCGGACTTAATTTGGAGCTCTTAACAGATTTTCCAGGAAAAACATAATGAAATATAATTCAAAATTTGGTATTACAGACTTTTCTATTTATTGGAACAACAAATTAGATTTTGTTTACAAACGATCAACTGGAACTTAAAGTTCATTGCTATTACAAACATGGAATTGACGGGAGATCATGTGTTGGCCACATCAGATTTTTTTATTTGTAATTGTATTTTTGTAATTCATCTTTTAGTAAATAATTATGTATCTAAATTAATATATAATTGTTCACTTGAACAAGATGACTTTTTTAACATGGGCATCTTAGAAGCAACAAGAGATATTATTATTTATGCAAGCTATACACTGAAAATCAGAACATAGGATTTCGACATTGAATTTTAAATAATGGAGAAATTGGTTCCTACGTAACTTTTAGAGCAAAACTACAAGACTTAAAAGTTGAATAAAATTACATTTTACAGTTTCGTCAAGAATCACATACGGAAATAAAACACGATATCAATGTGACAGTTCAATAAAGTACCATTGCTTATAATAATACTGTATAATTATTTCCATTTTACATCATTTAAACTAGATACTGAACTTTAATTGTATGAGAAAAATAACTACAACAATTATAAGCAATAATATTGTATTAAACTATCATATTCATATTGGCTCGTACCACGAGCACGGTTTTAACTAAAACATTGTTTTAAGATATTTCAAATTCAAATTTCAATATTTAATTTCGTCATTATGTTTAAAGAACGATTTTTTTTAAAAAAATATTTGTTTGAGTAGAACCATGTTCTGCTTTAAAATCAATTCAATAATTTTTACAATTAGATATCAATTAAAATTGTATTTGTTAAATTAAAATAATACGACTTAGTTTGAAATTAAAGTGTATATTATGTTTTCCATCGGACTCTCTAAAAACAAAAAAATATATTTCTATCTCATGACAGGAACGTATTATATTAATGAATTTAGGCATATTTGATGCAATTTTTAATTCCGCATATTTAATATTTAATTAATAATCCAAAAAAGAATGATGTAAAATTTATGTGTTCTGATATTTTTGGATATCTAACCCTTTACTTTCTATTTCTAATGACTTTTTGAATTCTTAAGGCCGCTTTCCCTTAACAAATTAGTATAAAAGCCCAGCATAATGCCAAAATAATCATAGTGTCATCCACCATTCAATAGTACAGTACTAGAAGAACAATCAACTTCAACAATGAGCAAAATCACCATTATCTTCTTGGTAAGTCACATAAATATATTTTATACATACAGGCTGTTTTTTAACTACGGGTAAAAACTGACCATTAAGTAAAAAAACTTAATGAGCATAGGTCTGATCTTCAACTGTTTCCGAGAAAGAAGCAATTTTGCATTAGAACTGATAAGATAGTGATGCAACAAAATATTATCTATGCCAGTAAATAGCTATAAAAATACAATAAAATTTTACATGAAACAGTTTTATCAAATTTTGAAAGTTAAGAAGTTTATTTGGAAATCTCAGAAAGGCAAACAAAAAGTCTCATTTAATCGAAGTGTAACTGTTATAGTTTTCGAGATAGCAGAAGTAAACCTTTAAAAATTCATTTTTCACTGTCTTATACCTCAGAAAATATTGAAGTTGGGACTCATTTTGATTAAGCTTTTTTATTCACTTTAGACAGTAGTACAATGTGTTCAAAAATCCTAACTAGGGGTAGGCTATGAACATAGAAACGTATGTCAATTCAAATGTATTTAATTAAATGTCAATTTGACACGAGATATTGTCAAAAATGTTGTCTAAAGATATCAAAGTTATTCATATTTTAGAAATGGAAATAAATTAGAAAATAGCGAATGAAAATATACTATATCCTTCTTTATTATACTTTCTCCTTAAAATTACATTTCAAGATCAATTTTGACAATTTGACTTTTGAATTGATTAGACATTTCTCTGCTCATAGCCTACTCCGAGTTAAGATTTTTTTGAATACACTGTACATGCCTTTAAAGTTTGTTGAAAAACAGCCTGTATATCACAGTTTATACGTATATACTTCGGTATATTTGTTTTGTATTAAAAATATATTACGACTTTTAATATTACTTGTATTTAGATTAAAATTTTAACTGTTTAGGCTGTGTGCCTGTTCGGCCTTTCGTCTGCCCATATCCACGGCCATTCCAAATCATATGCCGTCAAGTCTCACCATCTCCACCATCCATTTGCCGTTCATCACGTTGAATCCGGCCACTCCGAACTGTTATCCGTTCTCGCCGAAGGCATTTTCGAGCTGATCGCCAAGTGTATCCGCGTCAAAGTTGAGCTCCTTCTCTGGTTCAAGAAAGCCATCATTGGGTGGTTCATCGAAGGACTGGCTCATCTCAAACACTCCATGGTCTATGAGAAGGATTACTGGCATGAAATTGTCCATATTGTTGCTAAGTTGCTGAAGGTTTTGGTAGGCGGTAAGACGCATTTAGACGTTGGACATGTTCATGAAATCATCTCAGGTCTGCATCACTTCATTTGATACCAAACCATCGACATAATGAATTAATTTATTGTATTGTATTAGCTAATTTATTTATGTAGTAAATTTTAATAAATTATATTTTAGTGGATTCACAATTGTTTCATTCTAATTACATTTCATTACAGGAATTTGTTTCCCAATGAGGTCATGCAAAAAATATTCGTTTTTTGTTTAAATCAAACAAGCATAGTCTAATTTATTGATTTGTATGAATAACTTATTTTTTATTTACATTTTTTGTTGTATAAAATTGTTTTAAAGTATGACATTATTAAAAAGTTGCAAAAAACCAGCCATGTTGTGACGTCAGCATTTCACACTGCAAGTTCCGACTCATTTCATACAGCCTTATTATATCGATTTGATAGAAAATGCAATAATATATTAATATAACATCATTCTATTCATTTTTATAAATATTATTTTCATTTGACCTGAAGTTATCCATGTATCACTCAGCTGCTGGTCATTAGTTATTCGTATTTACTTTTTCGTCTGATTAACATTTTTGTCTACGTTGTTCGTTGTGTATTCTTAGAATTTCATTACTGTTGCTTTGTTGCATATCAAATCTGCATTTTTATTGCAAGAAATCCCTAAGCGACATTTTAGCATTTTGAGTTATTCACGTTTTATTCATATTCTACGAAATCTAATTCCTGCGTTTTCAGTATCTTCAACTTCTGCAGCCTCTTGATCTAATAGTTCATAAAATTTTCTGTCTTCTTCTTTTTTAATATGCTGCACCAAAAATTTAACGTTCTGTAACTTTTTATCTTTAATCTTTAAAAATTTCTGATAGGCGATATTGGGAATGAGCCCCATAAAATATTGTTGTTGGCCTACTTTGTATAAGGCAAAGCCCGTGTACGATCCTGTCATTGTTGATCTGGATTTTGGTGCTGAAGTTGAAGAGAATGTAACGGATATGAATTGAGAAATTCCGGGTACGGATGTTTTTACCCTAGGTTTACTCGTATACATTTTTTTGAAATCAAGAACTTTTAGAACTGGAAGTTTCGCAGCATCAGATATGCAATCATTCGTTTGCAATGAATGTTGCAAACAAATAAGTTCAAACGGAATTTTTGTCCTATATGTTTTTATTAAATTTATGTAGTAATCTGGATTGTTTACTTTTTCTGCCTTAAGACGCTTTTTTTTCTATCAGGGCAAAACACCTATCAATGGGCATCATAGAATGTCCTGGTACAGGATAAAATATTACACATTACACATAGGGACTTGTTCAAAACAAAGGGACTTCTTATGAACATAGGGACTTACTGCATAAAACCACAAACACTTAGGTGGAGAGGTACATAGAAATTATATTACTTAGGGACCTGCTACAACAAATTTGAAGATACTATTCGAAAGTACATACTTCGAATAGTAGATGGAGCACCTTATCTCAATTCTCAAAATTTGGCGCTTAGGGACTTCTTGCAATAAACCCTTCAAATATTTTCTCACTATTTTCGCTAGTATTTTCAAACTGGCCGCGTTGATGAAACGCTAACGTCACAGGGCAAAGGACGAGGCGGTGAAAATCAGCTGCGTTTTGAACAATGTCATTTTTAATTGTAATTTTTACAATATTAAAGATCGATTTGAGGAAAAATAAAAAATAGGGGTCTATTATTTTTCATTACTCTACCGATTACATTTAAAAATGAAAAATCGTGCATGACGTCATTATTTTAACCTATAAATTTAAAAAGAAGTTTCACTATGTGAAATTTAACTGTTTTGATAATGTATACTAAAGGTATATCATATAAGTAGCCTAATAGTAAATATAAAAGTCAAATTTATTCATAATAAGATTGATAATGCTCAAGTGTAAAACAGGTAGCTATTTGGGAAAAGGATTTTAAAAATAAAAACTTTAATGATTATGTACACTGTTCTTTTTCAATTGTAAATAAGATATTTCAAATTTTAAACCTTTTCCCAAATTTATAAAGGTGAGGCCTAGAAACTTCCTTTTTATCTCTCGTCATACCGTAGGTAAGGAAGGTAATGTTTTTGGTCCAAGAATTTAATAGTGAGTTTTCAGTGAATAAGCACCCTACAATACATTTTTCCTATTTTTACAATGACTACGTTTATCTCGACAATTCAAGCGGCTTCAAGTATATTATGACTTGAAAAATCCTATTGGTTTATCTCAGCGTATTGACAATAAGATTAACTTATTTTCAATCTTTTTAAATTCGTGTCGACTAAAAAAATATAGTTCAATACTCGATTATGCAGACAGACAGGGAGAGTTATATGATCTATTTTCATCCTGGATATATAACCCCAAAATCTAAAAATTGTCATGTTGTTATTTGTCATCTCTTTCAAAAAATATTAAAAAAACATTTATTTCTTCATCAAATGATATGAATTTAGTAACATTTCAACATATTGCGGATGTGCGCATGCGTTGTTACTTTATTTGAAGCTTCACTGTTTATTTCTACAGAAGTCAAGCCGCTTCGTAAGTCCAAGCCTGTTATTTTGTAGGCTTGACTTAACATTTTCAAACGGCTTGAAATATTAATCTCAATCGTTTATTTCGAAGATTTAAAAAGGATTTACTAAATTCAAGCGGCTTCAAAACGTCGAGGTAAACGTAGTCAATGATGTCTGTGACGATTTTTGCCTCCACGATAACTCATATGAAACTTCCAAAAGTTTCTATTTTGCATATTTAAGCTGTCTGCATTCATATAGAGTAGATTTTGGATAATATTGGATAACCAAAAGTGGTACTTTACTTGAAGCCCATAACAGTTTTCAATGAAAACTATATTAAAATATATTCACACATATAACATATTAACACAAACAGTATTCAAGGTTGCGACAAAAGCTTTGAATTTGCATGCGCTGAATTGTCCTTCAGCAATACTAAAAATTGTTTAATTATTGCCATTTACAGATCTCCTAAAAGTGACATGATATTTTTTTGTCGCAACTTCCATAAATTACTTTCCAAATTTTCATCTTATGATGGTAATATTTTTATTTGTGGTGACTTTAACGTTCTTTGGATTCCGGTGAAATCACAAATCTTTTACTTTCCTTTGGTTTATCCTCACCTACGAAGGGTTTTCCTCTCCTCCATAGTACCTCTGCACGAGGCATCGACAACCTATTTTCTAATATAGATCATTCCAAAATTAGTTGGCAAATTAAAAATCCTTGCCTCTCCGACCATTCGGCTCAGCTGTGGAGCTTTCAGCTAAGTCTTCCCGACGTTACAGTACATAATAACTACATTCTCTACAGATCATTCAATGACAGCAACATAAACTATTTCCGTTTTCTTTTAAATAATGAAGACTGGAGTGATGTCTTTAACAGTATTAGCTTTGATACAAAAATGAATAATTTTCTTATAATTTTCCTCCACTATTTTAATATAGCATTTCCTCTAGTCAAACATAAGAAAAATTCGACTTGCATCAAAAAAGCAACTTGGATAACTAACGAAATAACGCATATGGCAGAACAGTTAAAACTAGCTTACGATCTATATCGCACTACACCCAATGATAATATACTTACACAGTACAAAATCTTAAAACGTAGATATAAAAAAGCAATATTAGATGCGAAAAAAAGTTATTATGACAACACCATGAAAAATTCCAAAAACATTTGCAAAACAGCCTGGAATATAATAAATAACGAAAAAAATTCATGTAACACATCTTACATACCTCTGCCCATTATTCATGGTGACAAAAGCAGTGACAATTCCTGAAAAATTACCAGATTTTTTCAATAATTACTTCCTAAATTCCGTCCATAACTTAACTTCCTCCTTTCCCACTGTATCAGCTGAAATCCAGACTGAAGTCGTAATCAACGAAACTATATTTTTGAAACCAGTCACGGAGTGTGAAATATATGACATTATAATGCTAATTTAAAAAAAAGTTCTGCAGGCGTCGACGAAATTCCCTGCACTCTCCTTTCAAAAATTGCGGATATTATTATTCCAGTTTTAACATACTTGGTTAACGAATCATTACTTAATGGCATTTTTCCATCGCAATTCAAAACTGCTAAAGTTGTCCCTATCCACAAAAAAGGCAGCAAACAACGGGTTGAAAACTATAGGCCAATCGTCCTACTACCAGCATTCTCAAAAATATTTGAAAAAGTCATGCATTCTCGATTAGTCAATTACATTAACTCAAAAAATATTTTAACGCCATGTCAGTATGGTTTCACCAAAAATAAATCAACAGAACATGCATTATTTTTCAGCTTATGTAGTGTACTTGAATATCTTGATAACAAAAAACCAGTTTCCACCATTTATTTTGATCTAACAAAAGCCTTTGACACAATAAACCATAATTTACTTTTCAATAAACTTTACATGTATGGTATTAGAGGAGTAACTCTTTCCTGGTTACAATCGTACTTAACTGATAGATTACAGGTAGTATCAATTAATGTAGACAACAAAAGACATACTTCTCAAGCCGAACCTGTAATACACGGTGTACCACAAGGTAGTACTTTAGGGCCACTTCTTTTTATATTATTCATTAATGATCTACCTTCTTCATTAAACAATACCGATGTCTGTCTTTTTGCTGATGACACCTCAGTAACTATTTCAGCTCCTTCTATCCCTCTTTTAAATTCTAAATTACAGGAGAGCGTTGACACTATGGATAACTGGTGTAAAACTAATGGTGTTGTGCTTAATGCGAGTAAGACAAACCTAATTCAATTTCAATTACGAGGGTCTGAATTCAACATTGCTGCGTGCATCGCAAATATTTCTGTGACGCCGGTTACCTCTACAAAAGTACTCGGTTTGCACGTTGCATACAACCTATCTTGGGTTGAACATACGCAGATACTATGCAAACGACTTCACATCACCTGTTTCGTCATTAGAAATCTTAAAACCTGCGTTAGTCTGGATATTCTAAAACTTTTTTATTATGGTCAAGTTATTCTATTTTATGTTATTGTATAATCTGTTGGGGAAACTCGACACATGCAGCTTCCGTTTTTAAAGCACAAAAATGTATAATTAGAGCAATGGTTGGCGTTAAATCTAGCACCTCCTGCAGAGGTTTATTCAAAAGCTTCCAAATCCTCCCCCTCCCTTGCATCTATATCCTGTCGTGTGTAATGTTTGTTAAACGCAACCCTTCACTGTTCACCGTATCCAATGGACACTACGACACAAGACAAAAAAACAATCTTTCCATTCCGAAACACAAAAGTCAAAATTTTCATAATAATGTTTCATATATACCCATCAAAATTTACAACCATTTATCCTCGCGTTTAAAAGCAATTCGGAGCAATAAAACTTTTAAAACAGCAGTTAAAGTCATCCTTATGGAAAATATTTTTTATTCAATAGACGAATTTTTTAACTATACAATTATTTAACTTTTTATCATTGTTTTAATTGTGATTCTAATTTTGTGTTTACTTCATGTCGTAAAAATGTAAGATATCTTTGTTGTCTTGTAATAATTAATTCCACGATTTATTTAAAATTTATAACATTTATTATCTATATTTGTAATACTTCTTCCTGTTTGACATGCCATTTGTACCACTCTGTACTGCTAAGGTTAATAAATAAATAAATTCCAAAACTTTTCAATTTTGTATTTAAGACTTTTATATCAGGGGAACAACATATTATATTTTGGCTAAAATTGATAAACTGGAAGTGATACTTTACTTGAAGCTCTGAGCAGATTTTATATATATATATATATATATATATATATATATATATATATATATATATATATATTATAATATATTATGATATAATCCAAAACTAAAAATTAGTATTTAAAACTTTTATTATTATTATTATTATTATTATTATTATTATTATTATTATTATTAAGAACGAGAAATTAAATTTTTTTCAAAATGATAACCCGGAAATGGTACTTTACTTTTATTTGGTAAACGTCTGCACGACACGAATATGAATATGTCATGATCATTATCGATATCTGTGTATAAATCAGAATGGCAAACCAAGTTATGTGTAATATGCCGTGATAAAATATTTATTTTTTTATCTATAAATATATCAATAAAAGATAAAGCATTAATTTTTTGATAAGAAAAAACACATCTATTATTGCCTCCCAAGGCGCTTCAGATGTCCATTTAATTGATGTCGTATCTATTATATTTCCGAAATTTCAGGGGTTGCATTAAAAACTCGCAAAGTCTGTATATTCTAATTTTTAATTATTTGTGGCCTTTCTGATCTTGTCAGTTGTAATGTTGATATTTTATATCTCAAGTACCTGCCTACCCATGCTGATTTGGTTTGCATTATTTGTTTAGTTAAGCACACATTTTAGTGCAGTATCAATTTTAGAACTGTGCAAACACTCGTACCTTGCAGCCACAAATAAAATTTATATCTTTGAAGAAGTTCAAGAAACAAAGTCAACGTTTCCAAAACTATTCAATTATTCTCAAAGAAAAGTTGTCATATTTAAATATTTGTGTATGAATTAATAATTCATTAGCATAAATTTATAGCAGGTCCAGTACCACATTTTTACTTCAATAACAACAGTAGTGTACCTTTTCAAAAAGGATTATTAAATACGAGTGAATTTTAATTTATAAAGCTCTGAAACAAATTGAACAAGCATTTGACTATTCTGCCATTACAACACGACTACGATATCAGGATAATGTAAGTACCTACGAGCCCAAAATCATATTTATATAACTATAAATATATTATTCTCACAAAAGTTATATTATTACCATAAAATATACAATTTCAGCTTAAATTAAGAACAAAATTAAAATAGTTACGATAAAAATTAGGTTTTAAACTAAATTAAATTAACTATAACATACGAATCAGAATAGTTAGGCCTCTATTTTAATATTGCGTTGCGCCTCCTTTATTGATTTATACGGCTTTAATTCCGTTAGGCATTGTACCAGCTAACAACAAGATTCTCAATTTAGTGACCACGAAACAAAATGGTATATTATACAACAGTACCAAAAAAAATGGCATTCACTCCTTAGGTACACGGACACGGTGCTGATTTGAACTTTTACTCTCAAAATTAAAAGAATTGTACGATAAAACATTAAATATCAAAATAACAAAATCTCCCCTAGAGGAAAAAAGTCCACATTTCGTCCCTAGAGTTAAATATCCACATTTTTTAAATTTTGATTTCATATTTTTTGTATTTTGGTGTCTTTATGAGTCTGTAAACGCACTGAAAACAAGTCGTTAACATGATTTATAAACGCACTGTTTTTGGCGGGTTTCGTTTTCTGGAGATAGAATGACTGCTTTCAAAGCTAACAGATGAATGACATAATAATCTCAAATACCAACATAACTGATAAAAATGCAAAGTCATATTTTTGATGTCGCATTTTTTATAAATCTAAAATAAATAAATATAAATATATAATCACAAAAATGCGGGAATAGCGGGAGTGATACGGTCTCAAAGATTGCGGTGGTTAGGACATGTAGAGCGGTTACCGGAGAACAGAGTTGTAAAAGTGATGGTGGATAGAGGTGTTGTGACTAAGAAGAAAAGGGGACGACCGAAGGAAAGATGGTTAGACTCAGTTAAAAAAGACTTACTACAACTAGGAGTGACCAACTGGAAGGAGAAGGCGAAGGACAGAGGACTATGGAGAGGAGTTGTAGAACAAGCCAAGGGCCTCGAAGGCCTGTAGGGCTATCAATTATTATTATATCATCACAGCATATTGTGACAAGGCGAGGGTAAGAGCAATAACAGATAAATAACTTTTTATAAACTTTTCAAAATTTTAGTTTCAATAACCATATTTTAACTCTGTTTATCTGTTTAAGTTATAAATGTCAAAATTCAGTTTAGAAATTCTTATCGTATTATGATAGTCACATTTATTTGTTCATCATTAGATTTAGAAATTATTGTGTATACGTGCGTGACTTTGGATGTCCCAGCCTATGCACCCCGTACCCCTAAGATAATCCTGTCCTGAAGATAGCGTTTTGTTTTTAGATAGTCGACATGGAGTAAACATGTAAGAGTCGAGATTAATTCGTCGAGTCGTGCAGACGTTTCTTGTTTTGGACATGTAGTGTTTTTTAGTTTTTGGGGCGCGTGCAAACGCCCGCCCGCTGGGTTACAGAATGTAACATGTTAGGTTTAGTTTAATTGTAAATAAAGTTTAGTTATTAAATCACAAGTAGTGGCCACGAAATCGTGGACGCCAACCATCCAAGCGTCCACCAGTCATCCTCTTCCGCACCCCCTCGTTTTACAATATTACCCATTGCTGGGTGTGCCAATCTGCTTTGTTTGCAGATATCGGTAATGATGAGGACGTATTTGTACCGTGTGGGCGTGTACCAGGTGTCACCTCACGGGCACTCATTGCTGGCGTGGAGAGTGCACCACAGGGGTCAATTTTGTGCCATTTAAAATTCGAAATATTTGGCGTCGGTCGGGATCGAACCCGGTTCCCCAGATTCGTGACTAGACACTCATGCACGCGGCCACGAGACCCCATTTTTATAAATTTATAAAAGTATCTCAATAGTAAAAATTGTATAATAAAAACGGCCTATTATCGTACTCGTTCTTTATAAAACTCGTCGCAAAGCGGCTCGTTTTCCAAACGTGGGCTCATGCATTAACAGATTGCCTTACGGCCGATTTCATAATCAATTTCAAGTGACTTTAAATTTAAAAGTCTACTTTAATTTGCAAAAAGCATTTCATAACACTTTTTTAACCTTTAAAGCGGACTTTAACTTAAAGGGTCATTTTCCAAGCTTTAACGTATTAAAGTAGCTTTAGTACGAACATAACCACACTTCTGATGTTTACTAGATTTGTATTTGAAGTAGATCAGTGTTCATAATGTATCATCTCAACAATTTTACTTCATCAAGTAGCTCATCAGAAGATAAAGAAAAAATTGTGCTGCGGTGTCCAAAAATTTATAGAAATAGAAAAAATTATTTCGAATTATATGATGAACAGGATTTTTTCGACAGATTTAGGTTAAGAAATGCTACGATCCAGTTCTTATTGCAGCAAATTGAACACATGATTCGGTTACAAACATATAGGTAAAATAAATTAGATTATATTAAATATGCATAACTATTGACAACTATATTTAAAATGATTTCAGGCATCCAGCCAGACAATCAGTTATTATTAACACTTCGGTTTTATTCAACTGGAAACATGTTGATCACGGCTGGAGATTTTGTGGGAGTCTTATTTTTTCTTCATTAGAAAATTTATTCGTTGTTTTGCATTCAATTTTATGTTTTTTTGCAATTTCCTCCAATAACAAAATTTCTTCCTCAGTTGTGAAATTGGTGCCGCGACAACATTTTGAAGAACTCATTTTTATCTATTTGAATATTTATTCTGCTTATAAACTCACAAAACCCCAACAACTTGACAGCAACTAACCCAACATAACCTAGCTAAACCGCAAAAAGACAACGCTCCAGTGTAGCCAACCGCCCTCGATACACACAAATTGCACTTTTACTAAAGATGACGTTCGATTTGATTTTGAAACCGACAAATTTTAAAGAGGCATTAAAGTCCACTTTTGCTTAAAGTTCACTTCTGCTAAAGCTCCTTTAAGCTGTTGATTATGAAACTGGCCGTTATAATACTTGTTTTTAAATATACTATTATTGTAATTTAAAATCAATAAAAATATGAAATTAATAAAATATTTGTTTTCCAGAAATGCAACCATGCGAATTTGGAATGTACCAATTTTAATATTAAGTATTGTAACAAAAGTTCTTTCATGCACTGATATGGGGTTTCATCCTTATATAAAAGGTAGCAAGATATATCTATGCAGCAATATGAGTCGCAATCAATACATCGATAAAATTAATACAGTACTAAATTATAACAACACAATAATTGAACTAAGTATCGTTCAAATATATCTTCCAATAATAAATCAAGATGTTTTTACCCATTCTAAATATGAGTACGTAAATCAATTGACAATAAAACAATGCGGAGTCACAATAATTGAAGATCATAGTTTTGATAAATTTGAACTATTAATATATTTAACAATTATGGAGAATAATATAAGACATTTTGATGGAAGTTTCATAACATCTCCTAAACAAATATTTTGGTTAGACACATCTAATAACAATATCCAACAATTTAATATTAATTGTAATGACAGACTTTGGATTTTGGATATAAGTAATAATACAATAATATCTATAACAGTCAATACGTTTGAGAAATGTGCTAATTTGTATCGTTTGCGTATAAATAACAATAGAATAAATAGTATAGAAAATAATAGATTCAGTGAATTAGGAAACCTAACTACTTTAGATTTATCAAATTGTAATATTGCCGAAATACAACAAGCATTTAGTGAATTAAATAAATTACGTTATTTAAAATTAGATAATAACAATCTTAGTAAACTTTATAATAACACATTTGTAGAATTAGTAAATTTACAATATTTATATTTATCAAATTCAACTATAAGGGAAATAGAGCCACAAGCATTTTTCGGGTTAAATGAGTTAAGGGACTTAAATTTGGAACATAATAATATATCTTCTCTTTACAATAACACATTTTCTGGATTAAATAATTTAAACATCCTGAATTTAGCACATAACGAGCTAAACACCCTCTCCGAGACAGTGCTGCACCCTCTGGACAGCCTGCGGGAGTTGGACATCAGCAACAACCGCTTTAGCGTACTCGACCCTAGCACTCTTTTTTCACATCTAACTACCTTAAAACAAATTGACTTATCGGGGAACTTGTGGCCGTGCCATAACCTCACTTCAATTCTGGAATATTTGCGGACAAAGAACATCTATTTCGAAAGCAAAATATTTAACATTACAGTAGCTAATATTGCTGGTGTTCAATGTATTGATGAACAAGACAATGACAGTTCAAATTCATACAACATTGGCCAAATTTTTCTTTATTTATTGTCAACAATGGGTATAATATTTATTTGTTATATAATAATATGTTTTTGTTACAAATATTATAAATTAAAGAAAAATACAAATGAAAGGGCAAGTTCCTCAATTGAATTAAAACCTGTTTTAATAACAACGGATGCTTATATAGAATAGATATTAGATATTGTTCTTACGGCCGATTTCATAATCAATTTAAAGTGACTTTAAATTTAAAAGTCTACTTTAATTTGCAAAAAGCATTTCATAACACTTTTTTAACCTTTAAAGCGGACTTTAACTTAAAGGGTCATTTTCCAAGCTTTAACGTATTAAAGTAGCTTTAGTACAAACATAACCACACTTCTGATGTTTACTAGATTTGTATTTGAAGTAGATCAGTGTTCATAATGTATCATCTCAACAATTTTACTTCATCAAGTAGCTCATCAGAAGATAAAGAAAAAATTGTGCTGCGGTGTCCAAAAATTTATAGAAATAGAAAAAATTATTTCGAATTATATGATGAACAGGATTTTTTCGACAGATTTAGGTTAAGAAATGCTACGATCCAGTTCTTATTGCAGCAAATTGAACACATGATTCGGTTACAAACAAATAGGTAAAATAAATTAGATTATATTAAATATGCATAACTATTGACAACTATATTTAAAATGATTTCAGGCATCCAGCCAGACAATCAGTTATTATTAACACTTCGGTTTTATTCAACTGGAAACATGTTGATCACGGCTGGAGATTTTGTGGGAGTCTTATTTTTTCTTCATTAGAAAATTTATTCGTTGTTTTGCATTCAATTTTATGTTTTTTTTGCAATTTCCTCCAATAACAAAATTTCTTCCTCAGTTGTGAAATTGGTGCCGCGACAACATTTTGAAGAACTCATTTTTATCTATTTGAATATTTATTCTGCTTATAAACTCACAAAACCCCAACAACTTGACAGCAACTAACCCAACATAACCTAGCTAAACCGCAAAAAGACAACGCTCCAGTGTAGCCAACCGCCCTCGATACACACAAATTGCACTTTTACTAAAGATGACGTTCGATTTGATTTTGAAACCGACAAGTTTTAAAGAGGCATTAAAGTCCACTTTTGCTTAAAGTTCACTTCTGCTAAAGCTCCTTTAAGCTGTTGATTATGAAACTGGCCGTTATAATACTTGTTTTTAAATATACTATTATTGTAATTTAAAATCAATAAAAATATGAAATTAATAAAATATTTGTTTTCCAGAAATGCAACCATGCGGATTTGGAATGTACCAATTTTAATATTAAGTATTGTAACAAAAGTTCTTTCATGCACTGATATGGGGTTTCATCCTTATATAAAAGGTAGCAAGATATATCTATGCAGCAATATGAGTCGCAATCAATACATCGATAAAATTAATACAGTACTAAATTATAACAACACAATAATTGAACTAAGTATCGTTCAAATATATCTTCCAATAATAAATCAAGATGTTTTTACCCATTCTAAATATGAGTACGTAAATCAATTGACAATAAAACAATGCGGAGTCACAATAATTGAAGATCATAGTTTTGATAAATTTGAACTATTAATATATTTAACAATTATGGAGAATAATATAAGACATTTTGATGGAAGTTTCATAACATCTCTTAAACAAATATTTTGGTTAGACACATCTAATAACAATATCCAACAATTTAATATTAATTGTAATGACAGACTTTGGATTTTGGATATAAGTAATAATACAATAACATCTATAACAGTCAATACGTTTGAGAAATGTGCTAATTTGTATCGTTTGCGTATAAATAACAATAGAATAAATAGTATAGAAAATAATAGATTCAGTGAATTAGGAAACCTAACTACTTTAGATTTATCAAATTGTAATATTGCCGAAATACAACAAGCATTTAGTGAATTAAATAAATTACGTTATTTAAAATTAGATAATAACAATCTTAGTAAACTTTATAATAACACATTTGTAGAATTAGTAAATTTACAATATTTATATTTATCAAATTCAACTATAAGGGAAATAGAGCCACAAGCATTTTTCGGGTTAAATGAGTTAAGGGACTTAAATTTGGAACATAATAATATATCTTCTCTTTACAATAACACATTTTCTGGATTAAATAATTTAAACATCCTGAATTTAGCACATAACGAGCTAAACACCCTCTCCGAGACAGTGCTGCACCCTCTGGACAGCCTGCGGGAGTTGGACATCAGCAACAACCGCTTTAGCGTACTCGACCCTAGCACTCTTTTTTCACATCTAACTACCTTAAAACAAATTGACTTATCGGGGAACTTGTGGCCGTGCCATAACCTCACTTCAATTCTGGAATATTTGCGGACAAAGAACATCTATTTCGAAAGCAAAATATTTAACATTACAGTAGCTAATATTGCTGGTGTTCAATGTATTGATGAACAAGACAATGACAGTTCAAATTCATACAACATTGGCCAAATTTTTCTTTATTTATTGTCAACAATGGGTATAATATTTATTTGTTATATAATAATATGTTTTTGTTACAAATATTATAAATTAAAGAAAAATACAAATGAAAGGGCAAGTTCCTCAATTGAATTAAAACCTGTTTTAATAACAACGGATGCTTATATAGAACAGATATTAGATATTGTTCTCATAATACAGGCTGAACACGAGAATCCGTGACATACAACTTCGGAAAACAGTACCTACATATTTTTATTGTTGAACAAGCAGCCTATAAAAATAATTTTCTGAACGATCTCATACTTTATTTTTATTAAGAAAAACTACTTATTTTCGATTTTTACCTCCCGCTACCCTTGGTGAGGGAGATAAAGGGATCGTGCTAAAAATCGCATATCGAGATTTTGGTAAATGACCACGTTTTAAGGTCCCTAGAATCCAATTTTAACATTTTCACGATGATGTCTGTGTGTATGTGTGTGTGGATCCTCCACTCTAACTCAAATACTATCATTTAGAAAATATTTAAACCTTGTATTTTCTGTAATGGAAAGAGCCCATTAGATTTTGGTGAAAATCGGATAACCGGAAATGGCACTTTACTAGAAGCTCAAAATAGTTTTACTTCGAAAAATACCTTTAAATGTTATTTTTTCGAGATTAATGTTATTATAAAAATTAAAGCATATTAAATTTTCTTTAGATTTGCATTAATACTTTTTCTATATATTTTATGAATAAATTTATAAAATTATCTATAATTTAAATCCCGGAGCCTATGCTTTAAACAAACAAAACGCAGTGACAGATAAATGTCACTATCACAGAACTAATCATTTCAAAATAATATTAGTAACATTTTAAAAAGAAAAAAGTAAATAGAACAATAGAAAAGGAATTCAATACAGTTTCTAGCATAACTAAATATGTAGGTATGTATTTAGATTAATAAAAATTAACGATTCACAAAAATGTTTAAGCTAATCCTCATTTATGGATTAGTGAATTCTATTCTATCCCGGTATTTAAAATTTAATCTTCATTTTATTATAGCTTCGGTGGCTCAATGGTTAGAGCAACGCCTCATGTCATGAGTGCCCTCGTGACTCTGGATTCGAATCCCACTAAGGCATGGATGTGTGTGAATATGAACCCACTCAGAATTGGGATTTAATCCTGTTGAGGAGTTTAAAATAAGGTAGTTACTTGGATTAGATTATACTAAGAAATAAACTGTCAAAATTAGAGTAAAATTCGCTAATCCAAAAATAAGGGTTAACTTAATTTTTTTTGTGACTCGGGCTGTAAATGGCGGGAAGTATTGTGTTGGCCATATCAGATTTTTTCGATTGTTGTTATGTATTATTTTTGTTTTACCCTTATAAACTTAATGTCGCTATTTTTCATCATTTTTTTTACCCTGTATATAAATTAGCCTGTACAAAGTTTTAAGGGACAGACAATATTTAAAAAATCTCATATTAAAAGCCTGTCATGAATTGTCGTGTTCACCCTGAATGCATTATATTGTGTTTACATGCCTGTAGCAAAAAATAATATTAATATTTTTATCAGACGTATCACAAGACCTCCTTATTTTATCGATAATTTAACTTCAATATAAAGTAAGCCATAAAGAAAAAACAATTTTATCGTTTTGACAGCGGATAAACAGGAAGGTAACTTTTTGCAAGTGATAAAACGTTATTTACCTTTCTCCTAGCAACCAGTTCAAAACACTAACTACATTAATGTCATTTACATTTTTTGTCCTTGCTTGTAGTGCAAAATGAACAGATTTGGGAATATTTCCGAAGAAAGTATAAAAGAAAATATTATAAATAGTGTGCCTATAAACACATAAAACAATAAATCATGTATCTGGCGCCAATTTATGACATTTTGTGAAAGCCGAAATTATGTATTAGAACGAGGTACAACGGTATGTAAAATATCAAATATTTTGCTAGATTGGGCTTACAATATGCGAAAGATTAATGGAGAAAATTATAAAGAATATGTAGTGAAGACAATGTGGAATTCAACGGCCAAAATGCTACAGGAGAAATATTTTCAGGAATTCAACATAAAATTTGATCCCTTTACGGATATTATTTTTAAAGAAGCACGCGATGCTAGAAACGCTAAAAGAAAAGAACTCCAAAGTATTCCTGAGAAAAGAAAGATTAGTTCGACAGCTGTAAATAAAGCACAAATAATCAAAATGGCTAAACTTTGGGATGAAAATGAACCTGAAGGTTTGCAAAAAAAGTTTTTTCATATAGCTTCTTATGAGCTGGCTTGGAGAGGAGGAGAAGCTGCTAGTTGCATGGTGTATTATTTTAAAGAAGAAAAAGCAATTGATGGAATGTTTACGGATAGAATAGAATACAACCCAATATTTTCGAAAACTGCACAAGGAGGTGCAAATAAATTGACAGATAGTAAGTGGCTAACAAAAAATAATGAAGATGACACAATCTGCCCAGTAAGATTGTTTAGATTACTTATAAATAAACGATCCAAAAATATAACATCAGAACGACTATTTTTGACTCCTAATCCATTTTGGAAATATAAAAATTCGAAAGGCTGGTACAAAAACGTACCATTGGAGTAGGCTATGAACAAAGAATCATATGTCTTAATTTAAAAGTGTTAAATTAAATGTCAATTTGACATTGAGTTGAATCATGATCAGATATACGCGGCCCTCTTCATAGCCCACGCCCACCCCGAGTTAGGATTTTTTCTTAACACATTGTGCCTAGCCTTTTATATATATATATATATATATATATATATATATATATATATATATATATATATATATATATATATATATATATATGCAATTTAAATGACAGTAAATATCAATCTGTGATATTTTTAAAGGGAAACTTGAATAAAATTAGTTTTATTAATACTAAATTAATGAATAAAGTAGAAACAGAAACAAAATCATTTTCGTCTTCTCCAATTTTATTCAAGTTTCCCTTTCAAAATATCAAAGATTGACATTTACTGTCACTTAAATTGCATCTTCTAGGAACTAATATTTGACTGCCAATACTGATTTCCACTAAGTTCCAATGGTGCAGACGACGGCAGGGTCATTCGAACTAATTAATTCTAAGGCATTTATTTTATTTTATTTGATCTTTTTTTTAAGATCATATATTATAGTTTTTAGATCTAGATCCAGATCAAGATTTCAATACATAAAATGATCTATATTAGATCAAAAACTATACTAAATAAACTAGATCAGTGATTTAGATCAAATGATCTAGATCAGTGTCACAACACTGCTTAGGAGTAAGATAGGGCTTACGATTCCAGCTTCCTGATTAGTCTAAATGTAAACCAAGTTTACAATAGCAATATGTGAAGCAGATATATTATTTGTTCCATTTTGATTTTATAGTAACTGTTTATTTACTAAATAATTAATAATCAGCAAATTATGACGTTTCGAGCTGTACATATGTATAAAAATGAAATAAATTCATTTTTGCAATATATATTCCTCATTTATTTCTATTGTACGGTTAAAAGGTTGTCGGTACGGTTATTTATAGTAAATCTGTACGGTTATTCAAAAAAAATATTCTGGCAATTTTTGATGAATTTATATATTTTTGTTCTTTACTAGTGATTCACCGACTAGTGAATTGGTAGGATGTCTGATAACAGATATTTGGTTTATTCTTTGGCCCACTAACCGAATATTCACCAATCGGATATTTAAGGAAAAATATAAAATTCTTAAATACAAACAAAAGTAAATGACTAATAATACAAATAAATTACTATGTTGTGTTTACACATTATATTCGTATCATATTGTAATGAATATTAAGCTCAATAAGTTAGCATGTCATGAAGAAAAAATTAATATACTTTATACTTAGGATACATGAATATTTTATTACCAATCATTGTAATTATTTCAGTTGTAACTAAATACCTTGGCGTGAATTCTTAACCATGAATGAGCTTCCAATTAACAAGATAATTATGCTCTCACTATGACCACTTAAGCAGTGCCGGTATTTGGTTATGTACGCATAGTGTGGGGTTAAATTAAATAATCTATTGAATGTTTATTCATAACTGAGAAATCGGACAAAATCTTTGAAACTTTTAAAAATAAATAACATACAATATATAAATTATAAATAATACATATCATAGATTTCAATAATTTCAATAAAAATAATCACCCGAAACTCAATAAAATTCCTAGATGTGCATATTGACAGAAATTTAACATGGACAACTAAAAAAAGAATGTAATTCCAGGTTAAATCTATTGAAAACACTGGGCAGCAAAAGCCTTATGAAAATATATAAATAAATAATTATTAGATCAAAATTAGATTACTGAAGTTTCATACGAGGTAGCGCCAAATTGATTTTGGAATTCGTCAATATTTTATTGAAAACAGGTACAACACTTTTACATCAATTTCTCTTAAAATATACACCTCCTGCATTTACGCACTTCCACCTTTAGTACAACAATCTCTTCAATTTTATTTTTAACTATAAGGAACAGGCATATATCGGCTGGTGCAAGGGTGGGAAAATAGAAGGGGGTATTCCAGAGTGGTGACATTTTTCTTAGCAAGGTAATTAATAATAAATGAGGGAGTGATATCCCGGAGTATTTTCATGCAGCAAAATCAAATAGTTTCCTACGCAATTTTCTGGACGTTTTCGTCTGATTACGTGTCATAGACGTTGAAGCATCTCTACTTAAGTTCCTTCTTTACAGTTTGACCTTGAGGAATGAATTCTTGGTTAATCACGCCTTGGTAATGAAAAAAAACCGTAATTACTATCTTCTTTCTTTTGCTCAAGCGACATTTTTGCTTGTGTCGCTCGTACCAGATGATTTTTTCATCGCCTTATTTCTGTATGCTTTCTTTATTGTCTGAAGAGTACCAGATAGTAAATTATACAGCGGAACGTAGAATTTGATGTTTGCACGTTGCTCTGTGGACATTTAAAAATCAGACGAACGAAAAAAACTCGTTCTCATAAATTTCTACATAAATTTAGTATCATTTTTAAATAGGTGCATTTTGATTAGAATCATTGTTGTTGTTCTTGTTTATAAATTACCTATATTATTTTATAAGTATTTATTCGTATCATATTACACTTTAATGGATTAAGCTCTTACAGTAATATAGTCATCATAATAATGTATAATAAAAATAAATAAAACACATACTTAGTAAAGCTGAATATTTTATTATAATGTTTATCAGTAATGTTACTTCACTTACTATTATTGACATGAAAACTACAGAAGCCAGCTTTGAAATTTGTTAAGTACGAGGTATAGACATTAAATAGGTAAACGAGTATATTTTCTCTATAATATACCGCGGGTTGTTACAAGTTGGTATATAATTCGAAGATGTTTGAGTTTAACAATGTATACAGTGCTCTCAAACCATTCTACTTTATTCTTAGTTTCTTTGGGTGGGGATCAACTAAAATCGTCACCAATAAAGAAAATAATAAAAAGTATGAAATGTATACAGCTTGTACATTAATTATAAGTATTATTTAAATTTTGTAGATATGTAAAACATGGTTGGATTTGTATAATAGCATTACTTGTGTTTTATATTGGTGTCTCATGGAATTTGTTTGACTCTGTAAAACATAATTTAAATCGTATAAGAGTAATAAATGAAAAAAAAGACTATATCAAGTATTATTTGAGATTCAAAATTATAAACGTATACACGTTATTAATGACATTAATAGAAAATTTTATAGAACTTCCTTGTCATCTCTTGTCATATATTTACAAGAAAAAGGTAAGACAATAAAATAATGTATATAGGTATGGTATACACGAGTAGTATACCCACATTTCCTCTAAAGTAAAATAATATGCATCCGAACTTCCGTACTTACAATTTATCCACTATCTATTAATAATAATTAGCTGTTTAATTAATTTAAGCATTTTAACGTTGTTATATACTTAGCGACTGTGAGCTTGGTGTATAAACTGGCAGTTACAGTTCCAGTCGCAGCCGCCACTAAATCACAAAAGAGATTTAACATTTAAACTACTACAAGGTAAAATGTTACAAAGTACCCCTACCCGGGTTGTTTGTAACATTCACGCGGGTCGAATGTTACAATTATTAAAATAATAATAATAATAATAATAATAATATTAATAATATTAATAATAATAATAATAATAATAATAATAATAACAATAATAATAACAATAATAATAACAATAATAATAACAATAATAATAATAATAACAATAACAATAACAATAACAATAACAATAACAATAACAATAACAATAACAATAACAATAACAATAACAATAACAATAACAATAACAATAACAATAACAATAACAATAACAATAACAATAACAATAACAATAACAATAACAATAACAATAACAATAACAATAACAATAACAATAACAATAACAATAACAATAACAATAACAATAACAATAACAATAACAATAACAATAACAATAACAATAACAATAACAATAACAATAACAATAACAATAACAATAACAATAACAATAACAATAACAATAACAATAACAATAACAATAACAATAACAATAACAATAACAATAACAATAACAATAACAATAACAATAACAATAACAATAACAATAACAATAACAATAACAATAACAATAACAATAACAATAACAATAACAATAACAATAACAATAACAATAACAATAACAATAACAATAACAATAACAATAACAATAACAATAACAATAACAATAACAATAACAATAACAATAACAATAACAATAACAATAACAATAACAATAACAATAACAATAACAATAACAATAACAATAACAATAACAATAACAATAACAATAACAATAACAATAACAATAACAATAACAATAACAATAACAATAACAATAACAATAACAATAACAATAACAATAACAATAACAATAACAATAACAATAACAATAACAATAACAATAACAATAACAATAACAATAACAATAACAATAACAATAACAATAACAATAACAATAACAATAACAATAACAATAACAATAACAATAACAATAACAATAACAATAACAATAACAATAACAATAACAATAACAATAACAATAACAATAACAATAACAATAACAATAACAATAACAATAACAATAACAATAACAATAACAATAACAATAACAATAACAATAACAATAACAATAACAATAACAATAACAATAACAATAACAATAACAATAACAATAACAATAACAATAACAATAACAATAACAATAACAATAACAATAACAATAACAATAACAATAACAATAACAATAACAATAACAATAACAATAACAATAACAATAACAATAACAATAACAATAACAATAACAATAACAATAACAATAACAATAACAATAACAATAACAATAACAATAACAATAACAATAACAATAACAATAACAATAACAATAACAATAACAATAACAATAACAATAACAATAACAATAACAATAACAATAACAATAACAATAACAATAACAATAACAATAACAATAACAATAACAATAACAATAACAATAACAATAACAATAACAATAACAATAACAATAACAATAACAATAACAATAACAATAACAATAACAATAACAATAACAATAACAATAACAATAACAATAACAATAACAATAACAATAACAATAACAATAACAATAACAATAACAATAACAATAACAATAACAATAACAATAACAATAACAATAACAATAACAATAACAATAACAATAACAATAACAATAACAATAACAATAACAATAACAATAACAATAACAATAACAATAACAATAACAATAACAATAACAATAACAATAACAATAACAATAACAATAACAATAACAATAACAATAACAATAACAATAACAATAACAATAACAATAACAATAACAATAACAATAACAATAACAATAACAATAACAATAACAATAACAATAACAATAACAATAACAATAACAATAACAATAACAATAACAATAACAATAACAATAACAATAACAATAACAATAACAATAACAATAACAATAACAATAACAATAACAATAACAATAACAATAACAATAACAATAACAATAACAATAACAATAACAATAACCTTACCAGCTTACCAGGCGTCACCTCACGGGCACTCATTGCTGGCGTGGAGAGTGCACCACAGGGGTCAATTTTGTGCCATTTAAAATTGGAAATATTTGGCGTCGGTCGGGATCGAACCCGGTTCCCCAGATTCGCGACCTGACACTCAGGCACGCGGCCACGAGACCCCATATTAATAATATTAATAATATTAATAACATTAATAATATTAATAATATTAATAATATTAATAATATTAATAATATTAATAATATTAATAATATTAATAATATTAATAATATTAATAATATTAATAATATTAATAATATTAATAATATTAATAATATTAATAATATTAATAATATTAATAATATTAATAATATTAATAATATTAATAATATTAATAATATTAATAATATTAATAATATTGATAATATTAATAATATTAATAATATTAATAATATTAATAATATTAATAATATTAATAATATTAATAATATTAATAATATTAATAATATTAATAATATTAATAATATTAATAATATTAATAATATTAATAATATTGATAATATTAATAATATTAATAATATTGATAATATTGATAATATCAATAATATTGATAATATTAATAATGTTAATAATATTGATAATATTGATAATATCAATAATATTGATAATATTAATAATATTAATAATATTGATAATATTGATAATATCAATAATATTGATAATATTAATAATATTAATAATATTGATAATATTGATAATATCAATAATATTGATAATATTAATAATATTAATAATATTGATAATATTGATAATATTAATAATATTGATAATATTAATAATATTAATAATATTGATAATATCAATAATATTGATAATATTAATAATATTAATAATATTGATAATATTGATAATATCAATAATATTGATAATATTAATAATATTAATAATATTGATAATATTGATAATATTAATAATATTGATAATATTAATAATATTGATAATATTAATAATATTAATAATATTGATAATATTAATAATATTAATAATATTGATAATATTAATAATATTAATATTAATAATATTAATATTAATAATATTAATATTAATAATATTAATAATATTAATAATATTGGGCGCATATGACCACTGATGTCGCGCGTCCTAATTGCAGAAAAAAATATTGATAATATCAATAATATTAATTTATATTAATAATAATAATAATAATAATAATAATAAAAATATAATTTATTTTTTGAGAAGTACAGCTCCATACAAATAGATAGACAACATTCAAAATAATTGTATGATACATACATAAATAAATAAATTGTGCAAATACATTTCGTATGTTTAATATAAAGGCTTTTAATTTTTAAGCAGTTTTTAAATAGTTGGCTATATCCGGCACCTTCCCTCTGGTTTGTGTGCTAAGCAGCAGGTCCTTTCCTAGGAGTACTGCCGGATGCGTGTAAATATATAATTCGCCGCCCCTAATTGATAACTACACAACAAAACACAATTTTAACTACATTCTTTATTCATACTTCCTTGGTGCTACCCAAAATATCCGAGAATTATTTTCTGGCGGTTGGTAGAGAGCTAATTCCGACTTCTCTCAATAAGTACCTTCACTAGACACCCTTTTGCATCTATTGTCCAAGTGTCATACTTGGGGAAACATCTGACCAGTCAGTATGTTTTTTTTGGCTGTTGCGCAAAAGCGCTCTTTGACGTTTTCAGCGATTTTTCAATGGCAGGCAGTCAATTTTTCTTTTCTGTTAGAGAAAACACCAGCGGATACTGTTGCATTTCTTCGAAGGACTTACGGGGATGAAGATTTGTGCCATGGAAGAATTTACGAGTGGTTTTCTCGTGTTAAAAGTGGTCGAATGTCAATTGAAGTGAAGATGAACCTGGACTGGGACGTCTTACGACTTTCATGTCTGATCGTCATTAGAACAATCGATGAGTTGGACGAATTCACTGGAATATCTTGAGTTTATACCAACGAATTTAGACTGAAAATTTGAAGACAATATTCGCTCTACGACAGCATGTTATGCAACCAGAAAGATAAGCTAACCATCTGAGTGTGTGATAGGATTTGAAAGAATAGTCAGAAATCGATCCGCAATTTTTGTAAGCTCTCCCAAACATTGATGCTGATTTTCCTAACAGGAACAAAACTTGATGTTAACATGTTGCTTTTTAATGTTCGCCATTAAAAAAGCACTCACGAAAAAATTCATATTGACCTCTCAGATGTTTCCTCAAAGATGACACTAGGGCAGAAAATAATTCTTGGATATTTTGGGTAGCACCTCGTAAACACAAAAAACATAAAACTTTTTGTTCATATTGTAATCTAATAAAATATTTACGTTACTTATTATATATATATATATATATATATATATATATATATATATATATATATATATATATATATATATATATATATATGTATATATATATATATATATATATATATATATATATATATATATATATATATTATCTTTTTGTAGGTTGAAGTAATAAATATTATGAATTATAATACTTAGGTATACACAAATATACGTAAAGAAAAAACGAATTATAACTCAACAAAAATACTCAGTTAGGGCCTAAGAAATGTTCTGGCGTGTTCATAAGATGTTTAAATTTTAAAATGGTGGCGTTCCAAATTTAACCCTATATCTAAAGACGTGACGATTAATATCCTCAATTGTGAGAGATAAATAAGCAGTTACTTATTCTTGTGTATGCTATATGGAATATTATATCAGCCACCGAGACAAACCAGCTGTAGCTCAGATGGTTAGAGCATCAGGTTCAAATCCCGGTGGCTGACATGGTCTTTTCACAATTTATTCCGTTTAAAATAAATAACATTTATTATAATTTATAACTTGAATTATTAACTAGAATGACATTTATGGTAAATATAATCGGCCCTTTCTTCTACTTTATTATTTGTGTTAGGTAGTTGGGTTTGGAACGTTACATTTGACACTGAAGAGATTTGCTATAACAACTCCCGACCAAATTTTTAAAACTTGACAAGTTTTTAAGTAGAATTGAAAAATATATAACTACACTTAATTACAGAATATAGAGGGTTGATACGAGGTCACACGGGAATACAGGACTGAATGCTTATCCCCTCTCTATGCGTGATACGTCACAGCGTGAGGCGAACGCCGGCATTGTAAGCATAGAAAATATACGGAATTCAAATATTATATAATTACCGCTTTATTTATTAGACTAAAAATTAACTATTGTTATATTTATTTCATTCATAATTAGTTTTTTTATTTAAATTTTTAGTTATATAAAAGATGTTAATTATATAATATTTGAATAGTTATTTACGAGTTTATAAATACGAGTATAAAATATTTATAAATCACATTTTACAAGTTTACTTGTTAAAATTTCCGTATATTTTTTTTGCTTACAATGCAGTCGTTCGCCTGTACTCTCGTGGGGCGTCGCGTCGGTGATTTATTATAAATATATTACAAATGAATAACATACATCCCATAGATTGTTTGTATCACAGTTTTAATCGGTGAGAAAAAAGTTACTTTAGTACTTATATCAAAAACCTACCTGTATTATAGCTAACAATTTCACGGGAATGTACTATCTGAAAAGAAATATATGTTGTGTTCCTGTCCGTATGTGATGTACTCGTATAGATCTGCCGAGATTTACTAATTGATTTTCTATATTTTCCAGATAAATGAAGTTTTGCAAAATATTTATGATGTGGATAAAATTTGGAACAACAATAGCATAAAACAAGTAAAATACAAGAGATTTGTCATCATATTTTCAATATTATTTTTGGGAAAAATTTTATATGCAACAGAACTATGTTTCCAGAGAAACATATGTACAAATTTAGTCAACTTTAGGAAATTTACTGAGTTGATTTGCAATTACATTAATATATTTACTTTTGAGTGGATAATTCATATGCCTTTCCTAATATTAATAAAATTAAAAGGAATTATTCAAATGCAAATGAAAGAAAACAAAATTAGAACAATGACTAAAGTTCAAATTTCAGAACACGTAGATTCGATATGGAATATTTATATTAAAATACAAGATTCAATTAAAATCTATAGCGCATTTTTCAGAGTACCCTTAATTCTTCTGATACTAAATACATTTTTAGCTCTTACTACAAATGTCGTAATCATAGTGGTTTCTACAGTTAAGCAAGGAAACCCCATTTCCACAGTTGCTTTTATTCTTGTTATCTATGATATTTTGTTTTGCTTATCGCAACTTGTTATAGTGGCAGTTTTAGAAGAGATGTACAAATTATACGTTAGTATAAATGCAGAATGACCAGAAATAACTGTTTTAGTTAGGAATACAATTCAGGGGATCTTATTCCACTTATTCCAGAGTTTGCGCAACGCCAGGTAATAAGTGAAATACTAATGGAGAAAAATGTCAATGTAGCTACCATCTGGTGAGAGATTTGTGAACGTAAAAAATAGGGAAATCATTACTTTTGATCATTTGTTGGTGTAGTGAAATAAATGCTTATTTTGGATATAAATTATATTTTGTACTAAATTGTTTCGATGTTTTACACTTTCAAGTAAAAACAACAAAAAATGATACCACTATTTTGCTACTACGGCCCCCAAATTGACCGACATTTTGTCATCTTCCGACCTGCCATCTACAGTTTATTCTTAACTCCTATAGAAATATTTTGGGATATTGCTCTGTGCGTAATGTTAAAAAAGAAATAACAAACAAACAAACAAACAAATAAACAAGTAAACAAGCAAACAAGCAAACAAGCAAACAAGCAAACAAGCAAACAAGCAAACAAGCAAACAAGCAAACAAGTAAACAAGTAAACAAGTAAACAAGTAAACAAGTAAACAAGAAAACAAGAAAACAAGAAAACAAGAAAACAAGAAAACAAGAAAACAAGTAAACAAGTAAACAAGTAAACAAGTAAACAAGTAAACAAGTAAACAAGTAAACAAGTAAACAAGTAAACAAGTAAACAAGTAAACAGATAAACAGATAAACAGATAAACAGATAAACAGATAAACAGATAAACAGATAAACAAATAAACAAATAAACAAATAAACAGATAAACAAATAAACAAATAAATAAACAAATAAACACATAAACAAACAAACAAATAAATACACATATGAACAAATAAACAAAAAACAAATAAATAAATAAATAAATAAACAAATAAACAAATAAGCAAATAAACAAATAAACAAAAAACAATTAAATAAATAAGTAAATAAATAAATAAATATATATATATATATATATATATATATATATATATATATATATATATATATATAACGGCATAGTACCTATTGCTGGATGTGCCAAACTGCTTTGACGCAGATTAATTAATAAGAGCGTCAAATTGTAAATGAACTCAAATTTAAATTGTTAAATGTCACTGTCAATAACAGAAAATTAATTTATGTATCAATCTTGCCAATTTCAAGTATTTTTTTTTTATGGCAACTGAAACAGTTATTTCTGATTATTCTGTAGTAGAGATATACAGGCTGGTTTTAGTAAAAACTTTAATGGTAGTAATGACCAAAATGAGTAAAATAAGTTTAATCAACATGGGTCCGATCTTCAATAGTTTCCGAGATATAAGTTAGTAAAAAATGAGTTTTTACGAGGTTTACTTTGCTATCTCGAAAACTTTAACAGTTACGAGAAGACTTCGATTAAATAGGAGTGTACATTTGAGAGGACACAATATATATATATATATATATATATATATATATATATATATATATATATATATATATATATATATATATATGATTTTGTTTTTTAAATAAAAATATTTTAATTGTACTCGAGTCACAGTCAATAGAGGTTTTTACCATTATTTTTTCATCTGAAATTTCTACACGTATTAAATAAGTATTATTATTTATTTTTAATCATGTCGAAATTTCAAATAAAAAAATGAGAACTAAGCCGATTTGCAGATGTTTAATATTTTAGAGGGATATCTTATAAGTTTAAGTTGTTAGTAACTCGCGAACCGCTCGTCGGCAAAAATAGTGTAATACATGACATGATGAAGAATTTCATGCTGAATTCAAATTTTCAAACCGCGTTATCATATCATTGACCGGGTCAGAGTGGTGTATGATTTTGTAGAAAAGCGTTGACAAAAATATTTAAAAATCATTAATAATATACTTCTTTTGATGCCACGACTTCTGTAAACTGTTATAAATAGGAAAACCTATTAGACTAAGTATTAAATGCATAATATTGTTTATTTTAAAAAAATTTCTTTTCATAAATTGTTATTCTGGTTAACTAATTTTAACAGAACTCTTTGATCCTAGGTTAACATGCAAGAACTCTTTTTTATTCAAAATTTTACGAGCTTCAATTTTGTATTCTTGTAAAATTATGATACGAGCTATTGTTTTTGAGAAAAAAAATCATTTTTTGCACCTTTGATCCAAGATAGCAACGCAGTGGCTAAGAGTCTATAATCGCTCTGAAACTCCGCGTGGCTCTGCTTGGAATCAGCTTTTCTGTATGAGAAGTGTAGCGCGGTGCGGAGATGTTTAGCCCGGCCCACTTATAGTTGAACATTTGTATTGAGTTGAGAGACACAACACAGAAGAAACGCGTTGGTCAATATAACATTGCATCGAAGTGTAGTGGGGTGGGATGAATAGGAATGTACGGAGATAAATGGATTGCTATCATATTCGGAATTACTAGTAGGGTGGGTGGACTTTAGTATAAGGATAGAAAAATAAATATGAAACACAATAAAAAAAAAACCAACTGTCATTTTATTCAAATTAAATTAAAGAAATAAAATTAATAATATTAGGTAATTATATAAAATATATTAATCATATTCAGAAAAAAAAATTCGTGACAATGAAGATTTTTACATAATACAAAAAAATTAAAGAGAAGGAAAAATAAAAAAATACATATTGTTATATACAGTGTCATAAATTTAAGGGTGAGTAGTATGACATGTGTAGATTACGAAATTGAAAGAATTTTTTTAAAAGTCGAAAAACGAAAATTCGACTTTTCTTAAGGAAACTTTTTTTTTACTGCTGTTTTAATTTATATTTCATTAAAAATATGTTTATCAAAAATACATTCAAAATTAGTTGTATTATTAATAATTAAATTAAATTATTCTTAATAATTAAATTAAATACCATTTGCACCGAAAATAATTGTGTAATACTAATAGGTACATAAAATATTTTATTATTCTCGGAAGTGTTAGTGACAAGTGATTTTTGCTGTGTTTTTGTTAAAAAAATGTATTCTAATTCTGAATTAGTGGATATGTTTTTGATTTATGGTGAAGTGGGACAAAACGCGGTTTTAGCAGCAGGTCTGTATGCCGAACGGTATCCTGGAAGACGCCAGCCTGATCGCAGGATGTTCATCACAGTGACACAACGTCTTCGCGACACAGGCAATTTAAGAAGAAATAATGGACGAGATGGCGGCGGTCGCAGACTACACCACAACATTGAAGATGAAGTCTTAGACTTGGTGCATGCTAACCCGGAAATTAGTAGCAGAGGAGTGTCTCGTGTTGTAGGAGAAATATCTCACACGAGTGTTTTGAAAATTTTACACAAGAATGATTATCATCCATACCATTTTCAACGTGTTCAAGGATTAATGCCTGCTGATCACCAAGCAAGAACGATATTTTGTCAGTGGATTCTGCAACATGCTGCAAATTTTAATTTTACTTCACTTATAATATTTAGTGACGAAGCAATTTTCACACGTGACGGTGTCCATAATTTCCACAACATGCATTATTTGGCTCAAGAAAATCCACATGTTGTAGTACGAAGTAGTTTACAACATAGATTTTCATTAAATATTTGGGCTGGTATCTTAAATGGAAATTTGCTTGGACCATACATACTGCCCAACAGATTAAATGGTGACCAGTATTTGGAATTTTTACAATCTGTTCTACCAGTATTATTAGAAGATGTTCCCTTACTCCATCGTCAACATGCATGGTTTCCGCATGATGGTGCTCCACCTCATTTTTCAAGAAATGTGCGGCAGCATTTAAATAATACCTATGGGAACAGGTGGATTGGCCATGGAGGTCCTGTATCATGGCCACCAAGATCACCTGACCTCAATCCCTTAGTTTTTTATCTGTGGGGTCATTTGAAGTCCTTGGTGTATGATAATCAAAACCTCCCAGAAACTGTTGAAGAATTGAGGATGCGGATTCAAAACTGTGCTGAAATTATTAAACAAGAAAATCATATGAACCTGGCATGTAGTGTCTCATTAATTCAACGTAGTGCATTGCGTGTAGCTGTGGGAGGTGACAATTTTGAACAAAATTTATGAGTTTTGTGTTTATTCTTGAATTGATTTTTAGGTTAAGTTTTTTTCATATTAATATTGTGACATGAAAAGTTTCTAGTATTCTTGCTATTTATCAATTAATCCATTCTGTTTTTTCTCTTTATAAAAATAATTCTGCGAAGTATTAATATTAATCTTTGATATGGTTCATTGAACTTTCAAAATAAATTACGTTAGAAATAATTAAGATTTGATTATACAGAAACATTACGTAAATTAATTAAATTAACTTCAAGTATTAAAGTTGTCAGTGGTCCAGTGGTACCAAAAATGTTACTTTAATGAGAACTACCCTTAAATATGCGAATTTTAAAAAAATCTTTCTGTTTCGTATTCTACACATGCCATACTACTCACCCTTAAATTTATGACATTAAGTTCGTTTCCACCCTGTATATATAAATAATTGATAGCCCTACAGGCCTTCGAGGCCCTTGGCTTGTTCTACAACTCCTCTCCATAGTCCTCTGTCCTTCGCCTTCT
>OY720462.1:17454913-17482413 GCA_963082715.1 Harpalus rubripes | reverse complement strand
TCCTCTATGCTTGGCGGTGCCATTTCTTCTTGTACTGCTCTGTTTTCATTAATTTCTTCTGTAGTCATCGAGGTTGCCATATTATCTTCACTTGTCAATGCATCTGTTCTACCCATCTGTTTAATTTCTGTTCTTCTGTTACCATTTCTGCTTCTTTGCTTTTCACATACATTGTTCTGGGTTGGAAACCTTCTTTCTGTTTTTTTGTTCCTTGATAGAAATTTCTTATTTCTTTGTTTCTGTAGTTCTCCTCTAGTTCCTTTAATCTATCTTCTATCTCTTTTCGCTTTTTTTGTCTACAAACACTTTTCGCATATTTTCGGGCTTTTTCATAATTTATTCTGTTTCTCTCATTACCATTGTTGTATAATTGTATTCTCGCCGTATTTTTTTCTTTGATTGCATTTTTACAATCCTCATCAAACCAGGTTGCTTTCTTCTTTGCTTTAGTCTTCTTTAATAGTTTTTCCGATGCGTTATGTACCACCTCTTCCATTCTTTTCCATTTGTCTTCAACTGTTGTATAATTTTCTATGTCCAGTAGTTCTGCCGTTATAAAACGTTCTTATTGTTGTATTTCTTCTTTCTTTAGTAAATGTATGTTATATTTCTTCGATTTGTTGCCGGTTCCTTTATGGCAGGTATTGCTTCCTTGACATCTACTCTTACCATGAAGTGATCCGAATCTGCATCAGCTCCTCTCTGTGATCGTACATTTTTCATCATTCTTGCATGTTTTCTTTCTATTAGCACATTATCCAATTGGTTGCATACATTATCTCGTGGCGATCTCCAGCTACCCTTATATATGTCCTTCCTCTGGAATTATGTACTCATTATCCTCATTCCTACTTCACTTGCAAACTCGATCAATTTTTTCCCGTTCTCATTTGTTGTTTCGTGTTTGCTGTATTTACCGGCTATCGACTCATATATTTTTTCTTTACCTATCTTCGCATTGAGGTCACCTATGACAACTTTTATATCATATCTGGGGATGCTGTTCAAAATATTTTCTAATTCCTCATAAAAATCGTCTTTCATATCCTCATCCTTCTCATTTGTCGGTGCGTGCACATTAACAAGACTAATTTTCCTATATCTGCCTCTGAGTCTGAGTAAACAAATTAACAACTGTGCTTTCCAAGTTTCTATGAGTCATAAATCCTGTTCCAAAATATTTAGTGTTACAGCCGCTGTTGAAAAATACATAATTATTAATTTGATTGTGATTGTTGTGCTTCTGTTTAGTTTCTTGTAGTGCCGCAACGTCTACCTTACAATTCTCCAGAACTTGAGCCAGATTTTTCATTGCTCCAGAAGAGTTAGAGCCTTGTAAATTCTACGTTATTATTGTTTTTATACTTTCACATCTTTTCCTATACTTTTTATTTTTCTTGTTCCTTTTTGTTTGTGCCATAGTATCTTTAAGCTGTCCATTTTCCGTTTGCCGTTTTCTTTGTCCAGTCGTCGCCTCAGTTTTCACTGTTTTATCTTCTGCTTGTTTTTGACCTTGGTTGTTCTGCCGGTGAGTTTTTTTCAAAATCTTCTGATTCCTGGTTCCACACATATTCTACATCATTGATCCTGAGTTTGTTATTATATATTTTTACTGTTTGCCCTTTCATAATTTCTTCTTTGGCCTTTGCCCTGCACTTATACTGTATTTTCCTTTCTTCTGCAGTATAGTCATGTCTATAAACACTTTTTGTCCTTTCAATTTGTATTTGTTCTTCATGACACTGATTTTTTGTTGTGTGTTCCCAAGTTCAGCTACCCTTATTGTTCCTGATTGTGTCTTGATGGCATACGTCGAGATAATATCTACATTTTCCTTTATGAAGCTCTTTATTTCCTCAGCTGGTTTTTCCATGTTTTGTGATAGCCCTTTGATGACTATGTTGTTCTTTCTTCCAGCTTTCTCCTGTCGTTGCAATCGTTTTTCTAGATTTTTCCATTTAGTTCTTTTATTTCTTTTTTATGTTGTTCGTCTTTAGCTGTCATTTCCTTTTGTATTTCTTCCACAATCTGCTGGTTTTTTCTCATTTCTGTTTTTAATTCTTCATGATTCTCATCCATTGTTGTTTTTACTTGGTTCAGTATTTTCTTCAGCTCATCCATCTCCTTATACTTTACTGTTACCTTCCTGTTTTACCGGTGATCTGACTATTATTTTACTCCTTCTAAAGGCTTCTAACTCCTGATTTTGTTCGTCTCTCTTCCTTTTATTTATTTCGGAGGTATCTGTCCAAGAATTTGTTCTTTCCCTATTCATTTGCCTTATATTATACCCACGGAAAAGTAGTTCCGCTACGCCACTGGTATTTCTTGGTGTTGTCCTTGCTCGCTTGCACAGTCGCACAGCTCAGTAGGAACTAGCGTGGTAGTGGCTCAGCTAACACTTGGCGCATGTAACGCTTAACCTTACTTTGTCCGAGTATATTTATTATTAATAAATTTCTCACTGTGTTGTTCGCTCTACCACAGTATAGGAAACAAACAGTAGGGACACTCTCAAATCAAATTTTTACTGCGCATCTTGCTGCGCATAATTAAGGTATTCCTAAAATATGGCGGATAAAATTAGCCGTAGAAATAATAAATTTCCTGGGGGCTTGTTTCCTATACTGTGGCTCTACTATATTTTTTACCACTAACTGCTCACTGGTCTCTCTACTCCCTATACACTTCACTTTTACACTAATCCGCACAACAATTCCCGAACACTCAGGTGATTTTGTTGGTGCTTGAAATTCACACTCACTCTTCGTAAAAAAATACTCCTAAATATATTATTCAAAAAGATTATATATATATATATATATATATATATATATATATATATATATATATATATATATATATATATATATATATATATATATATATATATTATTCAAAAAGATTAAAGGAATATCAATATCTTTATATGTATAAAGATAAAAACGGCAAAATAATATTCATACACATTGTAAAAAATACATGGAGACAATATTTCGAGGAGCTTTTAAAGCTAAAATGATGAAGCAATCTCGAAAAAAATATCAAACACATTTAAAAATAGAAAACGATGAAATTGAAATAGTAGACAACTTTATCTACCTTAGGTGACGAAAAGACTAAAACGGACTAAAAAAAATGTCAAACTTATGCCTCAGTTTGTTTTTCCCGAAATGGAAGTCCTTTTGTTTAACGGAGATCAACCGGTAATTCGTAACTGACCCTGGACTTGATAGTATTAAGAATGATTGGGTTTTAGATATGTTATCATTATGTAAAAGGCACAATTTTTTTTTTCGAAATAATGCTCACAGTAGATGAAAATTTTGTGCTGATGATTGTCATTTAATTTCAATTAATCCCGATTCTCCAATCAAACCAGCAGGACTTGGCTCTAACAAAAGATAATCCTTATCAATGAACAACCCTGAGGGTTGTACTTTCAAGTTGCACAATGGGTTCATTTTGTATTCCAAATTTTGTTGCTGCATTTCCAGAAAATGATTTGTATAGCATTGACTCTAAAATCGTTTTTCAAGAGATAGAGCGGCGCATTTTGCATACTTGGCCAAAATTAGACGCAGTCAATCTCGTCACTCTCTCAGTTTGCCACAGTTGGCTTTGATTTTGCAGTACAGTATCTTGTAATAATTTTTTTCTTTCTTCATCAGTTTTTCCAGCGATTTTAGGAATTTTGCCTTTTTTATATAACTTCTTCGTCTGGCATATCGAAGTCTGCCTCATCAATTAGACCATACTTTTTATCTGGTCCAACCTTAGGTCCAGTTTTCTCTTTTTTTTTGGAAGGAGCAAGTAACCTTCGTCTTGCATTAGATTTTTCTTGTTTTTTTCTCTTCATATACAATTTCGTATATATACCTGGGCTTATATTTGCAATTTTTTGTCAGTAAGATAATGCAAATCGAAATTAGTATTATAAGCTGTTACCGCAGCCTTACATCTTGCTTCATACGAACCATTCAAACAAAAGTTGACCCTTTTACCCCAACAGTAATAATTTACCATAAATACACAATATACCCCGCACCCCGCACTGGCATCGCCCCTCTTCTATTCCTCTCTACCCGTACTCCACCGCGCCCGTACTATGGTAACTCATTTCAGCTTTAGTAAAATTCCATAAAATTGGTTTAGAAATTTGTAAATTACATACGCAATTTTAAAGATAAAACAAAATTTTAAAAACGAGCGTATAGAAGGAAAGTGATAATATGCTTCTCTGTTAAATTTTCTAATACATTTCTATTTCATTAGATTTATTATGTTAAATATTGTGTACAATGTGTTTTTTCGTTGTTTTGTAATATGGATTGTAAACATGTTTTCAAATTTTAACAAGCGGTAAGCATATATCCATTCCTTAAGAAATCTTATTACACAATTTCAATTTTGCAAGATTAATATGTAAGTCATAAAATAGAAACTACGACACCTCAAATCACGCAACATTTTGCTTAGGAGACGGGACCCTTAAGAAGATATATAAACGCACGGTTTTTGGCGTTTTTAGTTTTCGAGAGGTGGTACGACTGCTTTCATAACTGACAGATGAATGACATATAACCTCAAATTGAAGATGTAGCGTTAACTACGAAAAGAAATTTTAGATATCTGATTTTTGATGCAAAATAATATCCGGAACATAAATCACAATAACGGTAGAGGTAGCTCCATAAGCTATTCTGTTATTGCCACAAATTTTTTCGAACAAGCAGCTCAATTTTTGTTATAACTGTATGAGGATGCATAACAGAGATCTGATTCTTTCACCAAACGATAAAGCATGGTATTAGAAACATATTTATACAAAGACTCAATTACGCTAAAAAGTTGAGTTGTCTGGTTATTAACGCCATATCTTCAGATGCTGTCCGTCAACAATTAATTTTGTGAAGTTAAAATTGTTACGGAGAAGCACTACCAATATAATTGATAAAAAAACACCAAGTTCTTGAGAGCCCTTATTTCTTAGTGAACCTATGTATCTTGCTTCTATCGCCGGGAAGAATAGTTTTTGTGCTCCTCGGATTTATAAGTGCTGAGCTATAAGAGTTTGAAATAATTTTGTGCCAGATGTCGCATCGTCAAAAGATATAAATTGATTTAAATATTTCAATTATGAATTCATATATTTCTTATTTTGTAGGAAACAAGATACGTCGCCTATATTTCGTCAGATATTTTATTTTATTCAATATCAAAAAAAGTATACACTTCTAAAAATTCAAATCCTTTTTTATTATTTTGCATATTTTTTAGACTAAGCACCACCTACTATTTTTGCATAGTAATAAGGCCTGTTTGATTAAATCCAAATACTGTCTCATTAATATAAGTTTTCTTGGCACTGTAAGTTAAAAATATGTTGCAATTGATCTGTTACCTAATAAATATATATGTTTTACAGATTTTAAATCAATGCGTGTACTGGGCTATTTTTGTAGCTGGATTTATGATTAATTATGGTGGGACTCATATACATTTTGTTGAAAAAAACTCAATGAATATGTAAGTTTATTTCCCGTGAGCCGTACTATAACAAATTAATAAATAGAAGGCTTTCAATATATGTATTCAAAAAATAGTTATTTATGATATACCTAAGTGTTAAAATTGACATTTTATTTTGTGAGAATGAAGCTTGGAACACGACGTAAAGCGGAGTGGTCCAAATCTTGTACAAACACTATTTTTTCATATAAATTTTTATTTCTAATAATTTTTTGATATATATTCGCCATTACTAAGGTAACTAATTCAGTTTTTACGCTAGTGTTAAAAATGACATTTTTAACCCTAAAAGCAAACATTAACAAGCTTACTTTTAATAACAGGTTGCGAGGTATTGATTTAATAACTCACTACTGCTATCCGTTTAACAAACGGTTTTGAATGCTTGACCCGAAATTAAATCACTAAGGGTGGATTGCATGAAAGTGGGTTAACCCTCGATTTACGCGAACCCAGGGTTATATACACAAATAGAGAGTTTTCAGCCTATTTGACAGCTAACTTCAGGTCAAAAAATAACTCGTCGATTTGCACGGGTTAACCCACAAATAGCAAAATGCATTTGGCCGACATTTGTCATTTCACGCGTCACACGAAACACAAAATTACTTTTTTTGTATTAAATATGACGCGTGAGTTATTTTTGACCCGTGATTAGCTGTCAAATAGGCTGGAAACTCTCTGTTTGTGTATGTAACCTTGGGTTAGCGTAATTCGAGGGTTAACCCGCTTTCATGCAATCCACCCTAATTTAATTAATGCAAAACTATTTAGATCAATGGTAACGCTGCCACCACTATCCATCTTATCAGATTCCGCGCATAGAAATACTCAATGCAGAGAGTATGAAATAGGCACGGTCTATCAATTTACAAAATAAACAATATTCACAAAGAATACTTACACTTCTGCAATAACTGAAAATAGTTAACTCGGGCAACGTAAACAATAAAACGGAAAACTGGGTGAACAACTTGACAATTTATTTACAAAAAACAATAAATGGTTGACAACAATACACAAAATAATGACTAAGGATTGTGACGGCTATTGTTTATGGGACGGTACCTGACTCTCATAAAACTATTTAAATTTTAAAGAAAAGTACGACCTCAGAATAAGCTCTAGACTTACTGATGTCTATCAGTGCTTAGGTATATAGTCAATACCAACTACTAAGTATAAAGTAATCTATCAGACTATACTTACTGATCATCACAGGTCGGCCTGGATTAAAGCATTTTATTATTAAACTAAAACACTACAATATTTACAATTAACAGGTTAAATTTATGCCCAATTTTATAAAAGATGGATAAGTAAATTACTAGCAAGGTAAAATTTACTCTTAAAGTAAAATAGTTTATTCCAGAGATTTTCGTTTTATAAAGCAAGAATAAAAATACTAACTAAGAAAATCTAGAGAATAAATTACTCCACCGATTTTCGAGAAAGTAAATTTTATTCTGTAGAATAAATTTGACACATCAACATTAATTTAATTAAATTCATTATAAATTTCGTCTCGCATTATTTTTGCATTTATTTATATCTAATATATTTGCATTGTCTATTTCTGTGTATTTTTTTCCCTGTTCTCTCTTTTTTCCATGTTAGTTAACACCTGGCACTTTATGACACTTTATTTTCTATTTTGACTTTTGGATTTATTTCGTGTCAGAAACATACAGAATATATTATTAAAACATTCTGCGGCACATTGCTTGGAATAGATCCTCTTCAATTGGAGATTAATATTATCGTCAGTAGTGGTTTTAAGGGATACCGTCTAGTAATGTTCTATCCTGGTTTTATCAATCTCTCTTATGCTCCAGTAGCGAAAAAATTCGCCGGTATAAGAAATCGTAGCCTGAATGTACTATGGTATTCACACACTCTTCATGGAGGCTCTTTTTCTTGTCAGCAGTTAAAATTGTAGTCGCAAATTCATAAAAAAAAATATTACCATTCTGGTCCATAGGTTCTTAATATAATGAAAAACAATGTTAAATGTATATAATTATAGAAAATATTAAAATATGTATATGCAAAAATCACAAAATAATGGCAGGTGTCATGTCTCTGTCGGTATATTACTAGGGTAAAATATTGACTCTGCAAGTAGTTATTTTACTCTGTAACTTGTTTTATAAAACAGACATTTTTATTTACTCGTCAATTAAATTTACTTTCAAAGTAATAACTCAGCAGTTTATTCGATGTTTATAAAACCGAGCATTAAACAACAATCTAAACAACTTGGGAGGACGCGAATTTCAACAATAACTCAAATCACGAAGACTACAAAATTCACAAGTCACTAAGACAAGTAACAAATTTTGAACAACAGTCGAATGGAAGACAACAAACGTCACAAACAAAAGTCAAAACAAGACTCCGAGATGAGATCATCACAAATCCATCTTTACTGGATTTCACCCCACTTCCCAATAAGGAAGTCCTTACTGAATAACTTAAAATTTAACACTAAGCAATTGGTCAAGTAACTTAGAAAATTTCATAGGTGTGGGGGAAGAACTGAATTTCTAACGGTTTCCCGATATCTGGCCTACGTGACATAAGTCACTCATCCAGGTTTTCTAAAATTGCTTTTCTTGCTGTGACGCATCCGTCTTTTCTAACCCTTTTCTATGTAATATTATACTTTTAAAAATAATAATTTGCAAGGCATGCAAGTTCTGAACGCAAGATCCGTAGCTAATCGTGACGTCCGGCAACAAATAATTTAAACAAAGAGGCGTCGCTAGGCAGACATATTACAGTTGCCTTGGTAATGACGAATGGAACAACAAATCGACATTTTTTGACATATGTCAAAAAAATTATTAGAAATACAAACTTAAATGAATAGTGTTTGTAGAAACAATAGTGTCTGACATACGTATTAAAAAATATTTTATTTTTCTCACAAAATAAAAAAAACTGTTGCTAGCCATTATTTGCTCCGCTCTGTTGAAAAGAAAACATGCATTTATGGTTCTTCTACAGAGTGATCAAAACCATCTGATAGTCACGTGACATCAAAACTTGACTTCTAGGAAGAAAAGTTTGGTATCTATGTTAATGGGCTTGCGAGTTTTTATTATAAAGAATTTTTAGTATAGTACATTTAATGTTCTTTAAATTGTTCCAAACAACTTTTATACGAATATACCTATTCATTATTTTCGTTTCGTACTCTTGATCGAAAAAACGTTTCGACAATAAACTTGTGTTCGTCCGTTAAAACCATTTTGGGAGATAAGTTAACCAAAAAACTCAATAACACGTTAACTGCGAAACAAAAATAAGGTAGTATTGCGTTACTGGCGATACATATCACCGGCGATATGTAATTTGTATTCACTGTGGTGCGATACATATCTCCGGGGACATGTACTACGAGTAGATGTTGACTTTAGATCCATCTTGTGTACAGATAAGCAGTTGCGGTTTTAGAAAATTATTAGGGTGGGCACTAAATTCGGAAAAACAAATTTTAAATATATAGGGTGAGCCCCCGCCCACTTCGTTAACTTTTGTATTGTATTGTAATAAATTGTTCATATAAAAGTTTTATTATTTTAAATATGCTATTTGATGGCAGGTGTAAATATTTTATATAAAGTCAGAACTTTTATTTTAAAATAGCAACCTATAATTATTTTACTACAATATAAACCTCCATTTTTTGTCTTCTTAATGATCTATTTGGGGTCATGCACCATAACAAAAAATAATACTTTATACTTAAAGTGTTACTCAATAAATAGCGATTGAGATGAAGAAAACAATTTTTTAATATATACTTTTCTAGATATATGAAGTTTAAGGGTTTGTTGTCAGCGTTACTGTGACGTCATATTAGTGTTACCTCTCTCTCGCTGCCTACTATAGAACTTGTGCGAGAGAAAGATATAGCAATAGGTGTCGCCGTGACGTCACGTTGACTTTAAAATCAAATTCAGTTAAACCAAAAACAATTAAGACTTTTTAATACTACGAATTGTTTCAAAATTAAAAGAACTTTCATTTAAAATAATTAAAAAAAATTAGAGTGTAGGGCCCCAAACAAGTAAATGAGTTTGAGAAATATGAGAAATAATGTTTATTCAAATATTCTAAGTAGCCAAGTGAAAATAAATAAAATGCAACAATGTTATACAAAACAAGTTAAAACATCAAATTAAGTACCTAACAAGAATAACTTAGTCAAATAATGGCGGTTTATATTTTAGTGAAATAATTATTGTTTGCTATTTAAAAAATAAAAGTTGATAGTTGTATCTTTTAAACGTAACTGTATAAAAAAATATATACGTCTGCCATCAAATAATATAATTAAAATAATAAACTTTTATGTAAACCATTTGTTCTATGACATAAAAAAATTAAGGGGGGGGGGCATTTCCAAAATAAACAATTTGAAAAATAAATAGAAATTCTGTATTTTTATTAGTATGTTAATTCTTTTATCTATGATGTGTAATACGTGAATGAGAATATGTACTTAATAATTAAATTTTTAAAAATAACAGGGGGGGCACGTGCTCGAGTGCCCCCCCTCTAAATCCGCCACTGCAGATAAGTAACTTTGTAAGCTGTTTTCAAATATTTATCTTTTAGGCTTATATCTGAACTTATTTAGGCTCAAACCGTACATACCTACAAGGACTAAAACCGCACATATTTAATTTAAATTGAATTTATGATAGATAAATTTTAATTGTTATATTTAACAAAAATAGCATCTGGTATATTCTAGTAATAACAATAACTAAAAACAAAATAAATTTACATTATTTTTCCACTTCATTTCAGGGAAGTGTTTTTTTGCTAATTCAAGATTATACTGCCAATGAAAAGAAATAAAACGCACGTTATTATAACAAGTTCATGTAAGTTTGTACAAATCCCCGGCGATATGTATCGCACAGATATAATAAATAATTAATTGTGTGCGTTACATATCGCCCGAGATATGCACTATATTATTATAATCTAATAATCCTGTAGAAAAGCACATTTAAAATGCTACACAAGAATCGTTAAAATCGGTCCACCAATAAATATTATATACTTTCCGCACCTGAAGAATAAAATGGCGAAATTCGCTTTGGCATGATGTCACCATCTGGTTATATATCGCGGGCGATATGTATCGCAGTTAACGTGTTAAGAGCCTTGAAAAAAGCTGTTGTCGATAATGTAATTATAAAACGCAACAACGCAAGTAATAAAGATGGTAAAATGAAACAAGGAAAGTAACAGATATTAGACAGATTGACAAAACAACACACGCCTCCGAATTAAACGCAACTGCTAACACTTGTTTCCGCGGAGTAAAATATTGAGATGAGAACTACTCAGTTCACGTGACTATCAGATGGTTTTGATCACTCTGTACCTGCTTTGTGCTGTGTATAGTAAAATAATCTTACTGTGCCCATGCTATTTTTGTTTGAAATAATGAAAACTCCAATCCAATCAATATTGCCGAGAATTACTAATAATTTTTTATATTTTTCAGATAAATGAAGTTCTAAAAAATATTTAATATATGGAACAAATTTTCAACAATAGTAACACAAAAGCAAAACAAGTAAAATACAAGATATATTTCATCATATTTTATTATTGTTGGGAAAAATTATATATTCAACATCACAAAGTTTTCGCAATATGTACAAATTTTGATTTTTCCATTTTTTTTAATACACTGATTTGATGCTGGATTCACATATAAGTAATATTCAAACGATCCCGTAATAAATTAATTAATAAAAAATTTTCACTACATTTTGTGATAAAAGAAAATCGTATACGTATATCTATGCAATGATTGGTTCTTGTTAAACTTGCACTGAAATTTTAACTCGTAGTTTAATTCACTGTTTAGGTAAATGTGACGTAACGTAACAAGATTTCGACAGATTGATGTATATTGCCTAGGTCGCGTACGCACTTGAGCAAATTTACGCGCACGAATGTGTGTGCACTTGCACTGTATTTGTTTTTGTCTCGTCAAAATAATTTTCGTACGCGCAAATAAGTGCTCCGGCTGTTCGTTCATTTTCCTAGAGTAGTGTAATATGGAACGAGGAGTTAGCTAGTGCTTATATAAAGTCAAAGCACCGGTAGTTGACATAGCACTAGTAGTTGGCACGTTGAATTTAAATTACAATAAAATAAACAAATTTGACTGTTTTTAATGATTCTTTTGCTGTTAATATACCAGTTTACATACTAAAAAAACTGAGAAAATAAACAATGTTGTATTTTATGTAATTAAATGTTTAAGAAGCTTCGCTCTGAACGAATGAACTATTGTTATAACTTTGTAATTTACCTATTTAGCTAATTCTACTACCAGTAATTATTTTATTCATAGTTTATCTCATAGTTATAATGGTTTAGTTAGGTACTTTATTCTGTAATTATAATTCTTTTTCCTAATTGGGTATATTGCCGGTATTATTTTATAAAATTTTCTCAATATAAATTCATGCAAATAATATGTAATATAAGATTGGGTTATGATGTCACACTTACAAAATTTAGTGTATATAATCTTCATCACTGATTTTTTAGATTTTTATTCTTGGCACAATCTGTAATATTATTCTTAAGTACTTACTTTTAAAACTGGAATAGTTTAATTCTTACCAAACCTTTCTATGTATAAGTTGTAATAACTTGGTATAAAATAAACAATTATTATTATATACTATTAAAACCATCTGTGTTTTATTTATTTATTCGTGTCAAACTAGAGTATATAGGGTGAGTCTGGGAAGAGCCCCCCCCCCCTTTAATTTTTTTATTATAAGTAATAGAAAAAAATGGCTCATATAAAAGTTTTATTATTTTACATATACTATTTGATGGCAGATGTAGATTTTTTATAAAGTCAGGTTTACAAGATACGACCATCAACTTTTATTTTTCTAACGGCAACCTATAATTATTTTAATAAAATAGAAACCGCCATTTTTTCTCTTTTCAACGATGTATTATGTTTTATTAATGTATTCGAAAAATTTCGAGAAAAATGAGATAATTATTAGAATCATATCAATTAATTCGTTCTTCGTAAACATTTCAAAATGTTGTTTTTTTTTTTTGCTTACAAAATAAGTTAAATTATGTAACAAACAAATGTATATTTTTTACCTCTCGCTAAGAGAGGTATTGTATTCATGCTAAAAATCGCATATCCAGATTTTAATGAATAAGCACGTTTTAAGGTCCCTAGAATCCGATTATAACATTTTTACGATGTGTGTGTGTGTGTGTGTGTGTGTGTGTGGATGTTGGATTCACTATATCTCAAATACTATAAGACTTAAGACATTTTTAACTACGGATTCCTCAATCTAACAATAATGGGAAGAGTCGAGTCAGTTTTGGTAGCAATTGGACAACCGGAAGTAGTAGTTACAAGAAGAAAATCATCTAAATATTATTTATCGAAAATTTATGTAAATACTTATATTAAAGAATGTTAAATTCTTTATTCGATAAATATAAATTCATTATTATATCTTCTATAGATTTCGAGATAAAGAAAGATATAAAATAATTTGATGTAAAAAATCTCAGATCAAACTACTACAAGGCAAGAAATTCAAATGTTTGTAATTGACACATAAATGTCACTGTCAAAAATATTTGTATGCCTCTGTCAAAAATATTTGTACATTATTATAAAGATTATGAAAATAAAAAAAAATCAACAAAGCAAAAGAATACACGTAAAAAAAATATAAAAGGAATTTGCGAAGAAATGACGAATATAAAGAAAAAGAAAAGGAAAGTAGAAAAAGAAAATTTCAGGATATTGAATATAAAGAAAATGTATGTATTGTACATAATTTATATTAAAATATCCCATAGATTTTGCAAATATTTGTGAGAATTATTTTGTAGTGAGACATGAATATATGTATTTGTATTTAAAAATATTTTTCGTTTTATGCGTACAACCAGGTAAAATATCTGGCGAGAGGTTATGTGTTGGCCACATCAGATTTTTTGACATTAATTTAATTGTTTTACATTGTTACGTTTTGTTTATTTTCACATAGCCACCTATAATATTTGTTTAAAATTATTTCTAATATTTCTAAATTATCTCATTTTTCTGGAAATTTTTCAAATACATTCAAAAAAAATAATACATCGTTGAAAAGAGAATAATATGGCGGTTTCTATTTTATTAAAATAGTTATAGGTTGCCATTTAAAAAATAAAGTTGATAGTCGTATCTTGTAAACCTGACTTTATAAAAAATATCTACATCTGCCATCAAATAGTATATGTAAAATAATAAACATTTGTATGAGCCATTTTTTGCTTTTACTTATAATAAAAAAAGTTAAAGGGGGGGGGGCGTCTTCCCAGACTCACCCTGTGACGAACATACTTCTAATATGAACCTACATTTTAAAAAATAGTATTATTGGAATCTATTAGTATTTGATCTTGATTTTGAAGGAAAAACGAGAAATGCCGTTTTCCCCATAAAATCAAAGTCAAATACTAATTGATTTCAATAAAACTTTTTTTTAAATGCAGATTCATTCAAAAGTATGTTCGTTTAATGTAGAATTTTTTTAAATGTTAATAGTTCTAGTATAGGAACAATTTATTTGAATTTTCGCTTCATATTTAGTACGCAGGGGTTCCATTCCTCTTAAGCTTTCTGCATTCATATAAAAAGCTGATTAGATTTTGGGTAAAATTGGATAACCGGAAGTGACTGTTTACTTGAAGCCTATAACAGTTTTTAATGAAAAACTATATTAAACTATAATCCAAAACTTTTCAATTTTAGTATTTAAAACTACTATATCAAGGGGAACAACAATTAGATTTTGGCTTAAATTAATAAACCAGAAGTGACACTTTACTTGAAGTTCTGAACAGATTTTCATGAAATATATATTATGATATACTCCAAAACTTGTCATATTTAGCATTTAAGACTTTTAAATGAAGAACAACAATATATTAAATTTAGGATAAAATTGATAATCCGGAAATGATACTTTACTAGAAGTTCTGAACAGGTTCTAGTGAAAAATATATTATGATATATTCCAAAACTTTTTAAATTTGGTATTTAAGATTTTTATATTAATGAGAACGACATGTTAGATTTTTTCTAAAATTGATAAACCGGAAGTGATACTTAATTTGGAGCTCTTAACAGATTTTCGAGGAAAAACATTATAAAATATAATCCAAAATTTGGTATTACAGACTTTTCTATTTATGGGAACAACAAATTAAATTTTGTTTACAAACGATTAACTGGAAGTGATACTTTACTTAAAGCTCATTGCTATTTCAAACATGGAATTGACGAGAGGTCATTTTCTACTAAATAATGTGTCGTGTCAAACGACCTTAACACCTTTTTTATCGAAGATTATTCTCGCATCTCATCTCGTCTCATTGCATTATGCTAGACGAGAACGAGATTGCAGTTTAAAATTCGAGGCGAGATCGATATAACAACTGCGAGAAGCTAGAAAGCTTGCGAGATTCTCGCGAGAATCTCGTAATAAAAACTATTTGTAACTTTAAGGCTTTGATTCATAAATTCAATGTAAAATGCACCGTACAAGGAGTGGAGTCAACGCTAATTCTTGCATAAAACACGTGAATGTGAAATTTATATGAATTCACTATATTTTTGAGTCTATTTAGAGTCAACTGGTATCGGGCCCAGAGCGAGGAAAGGGAAAATAAAGATAAAATCGGATTTGCATTCAATAGAACTAGGTTTCTCCAATATTCCAACCCCAAATTCATCCCAGTTAAAACCAAGGTAAATAAATTTTTTGTCCCTTTTGAAAAGTAAGGGTTGTTATATTAAACGTCGATGGGAGCCAAGACGGAGCAAAGCGGAGTGATTGGTTGCTGGCTAAATCTTACTTATATAATAGAATATATTTAATGATATGGTGTAGAAGATATTTTAGTTACAAAAAAGAATTTTTTAATGTTTAATTAGTTTTACTGATGACAGAATATATTAACAGATGTTCGTATTGAAATAGTTTAGAGATCACAATTTGGTGATAAATTAGATATTTTAGAGGTAAATTAAATAATTTACTAACTTATCACATTTTCTGGTGACCGTAAATGAATAAACATTATGTTTGTATTGAAATAATTTCGTGACCAGAATTTAGTGTTTCATCTCATTATTATAGTTAGATACTTATACGACTGCAAATACACGCAGTCCGTACGCTGGGTGCGAACGTGTCTCTTGTAGTCAAATTGTTACGTAAATACGAGACAAGACCCAAAAAAAAATGTGCGAGAACGACCAGCGAGATCGAGATTACAGATCCGAAAACGAGACGAGATCGATATTTTATATTTCTCGTATCGTCTCGCCTGGCGTGCATCACTAACGTAAAGGTTTATTATGTCTAACTTTATATTTCTTCTCAAAAATGAGACAAGAAATCATTATGCTAGACCTATAAATAAAATTAAATCTTTTAGCATTCTTAGTTCACTGAGTTAAATTTTAACTTGAAATGTTTGTAAAAGTGATCCTTGAATTCTTGAAATAAGATAACTTGAAATCGTTTTCATTTTCTACTAGGATGTTATTAAAACATTTAATAGAAATATAAACAAATCTAAATTCGTGCAAACTCTTTCAGAGCTTAGAATAGTATTTGTTGTCATGAACAAAAATAGGATATAACTTCATTTAATGTATTTAAATTTTACTAGTAACCTGGCGACGACAATATATTGTTGTCCGTAACAATAGTATTATTTAAATACTATAGTTACAATACTATTTATTTGCAAACGCATTGTATGTCTACGACTGCATCTTGCTCTGTGTAATGGAAGAAGAATTAAGATTCTATGGGGCGGGGTTATTTTTGTACTTGGGTTATCATTTTTTTAGGGCTGTGGAGGATTGGGCGAACGAAGGGGAAGACGGGCTGGATATCGAAATTAGGTAGGTAAACTAAATTCTCCATGTTTTTTTTATAAACATACTTAGTTTTTTTATTATTGATTAAATGAGATCCGCTTTAAACGTACAGACTAGAAAAAATATATACACCTATAATGAGTACTTTATTTATTTGTAAAAGCATACATATCGTATTTAAGTTCTATATATTGAAAGAAGTAAGGACAAAAAAAATAATGTATACTCTGTTCCATTTAACCAATTTAGCAGATGGCGAACACAGACTAAATTGAATGTATAATATTAGGAGTCCCTAATGTTCGCAATCATATTAAATACCGAGATACATAAGAACGGGCACAATTAGAATATTTTTCGGTTGATTGAGCTTCATGAAAAGAATTAAAAACACTTTTTATAGAGACCAAGGAATATATGAGACAGTTTAAGGCCAATTACAAGCAGGGTTTTCTTCGTAGCAGCGAGATCTATTTTGAAACTATACATAGTTTTTCCTCTACCTTCGTTACATCTTGCATTTTTCTAATTCGTTCATGTACTTTTAGATCTAAGTAGTCCTTCTCATTCTTGCTCAAACCTCAATATTTCTTCTTGTGTTAATACCAAACTATAATATTCTTGCATCTTCATCAATTTCATCTTTTTGTCTAAATTCTTTTTCTTTCACAATTACGTCATAGCACAGAACTGGGTCCTCGATCAATTTCTTGAAGTTGAATTGAAAAATCTAATCGTTTTTTAACGTTCTTCAGTGTCTTCCTATTTCCAATTTCCAGTTATATTTATCTACCCATTGATTTTCCTTTAGTTCTCGGTTCTCAATTTCTTTATAAATTCAACCTCTTCCACTTATTCCGGGTCACACTTACTTGTTTGTGCAATATGAGTTCTGGGTACTTCGAAAATTCCTCAGAGTACATTGACTAGGCCTGTAATTTAGTCAGAATATTCAAAATTCAAATATTTGCAGATATTATCGAACAATATTTAATATCATCACATTAAAGTACAAGTTTTGGATAGAGGCAAATACAATAAAAAAGTATGTACTTTGAAAAAGACTGTAAATAGTAAAAGAATGATTTGAATAATTCCAAAGGAATATTGCACGTCTGGAGGCCGCTTTATACTGAAGTTCCGGTTATTTATTTAAACATATATTTTTGTTTAATTGACAAGTTGAAAAGAAGAAGAATCGATCATTTCAAAAAAGGACCCATTCGTTTTTTCACGTTCTTCAATGTTGCGTCCCTCCGGTGCGAAGGACTAAGTAATAAGGACCTAATGGCTCGAAGGACCAAATGTTCAAACCCTAAACCAGCGAATCCGGTCTAGAAGAACCAAAATGTTTTGATCCTGCTCGCAAGCCCAAATGCGATGTCTCTAGATCAGCGAATCCGGTCTAGAAACACCAACAATGTGTTTGATGTTAAATTCAATGAATAAAACAAAACTATATGTAAACCAAAATAATTACAACCTTCGATAGCTGGTTCACATCACTGGACTTGGCCAATAAACGGGATAATACTAATTTGTGAAAGGTACTAATTAAAACGAACGAAGGACCAGTTAGTTTACGAACTAACAAACGTGCTAAATATAATTGCAACAAAATAACAAACAACTGAAAACCAATTCTGAGAAATATGTGATAGCGTATTGAATACAAGTGACATAAACAATAATAAACCAAAGATAAACAAATACGATATTTGTATAAATTAACTAAATCATTTCATAAGTGTATGAACAAACAAATGTAGTTAAACAATATTAAGAACTCTAAATGAACTTAATAACAACCAACTAGACTGCAAAACTTGTTGCATTGAATGTACCTAGTCGACAATAACAGCAGATGCGCTGTGAATGACGTCACTCGAAGGTGGACGTGTGTAAACAGGTTTACAAAGAAATAATAATGAATTCACCCAAGGAAATATGAATCAAATCCCTAACAACACGAATTCCCGTGAGAAATCAAATTGTACAGTTCGATTTTACAATTGATTCCTGAGATGTGTCTATTAGCTGCAGAAATTGGCGCCGGAAAGTATTCGCGGACTAAAAAATACCAAATTAAATGAAAACCGAACGATACTCCTTGAATTAGTCGTGTTAGGCTAATCAAGCTACGCGTACGATAATTAAACAACCAATTACTTTACTGACCATATGAAAATCAGAAAGTTTTATGCAAAATGGTGGACAAACCACTTTCGCGGACGACGACGCGATACGTGTTTACCGGTTGCAAGCCAGACACATTCTGACTCGATCGATGCCGGTCAGTGCCGCAGCAGCTGCACTTGGCGTGGGGTTGCGCGCGCACTCGCGTGAAGCCAGATGCAATAATATTAGTATTAATAAATAGTTTAAGATACTACAGCTATTTCAAACAATACTAAAATTAAACTTAAACACGTAAAAACTATATAACTAATTTTTCCAAGTAACAGAAACAGTTATTTCCATTTATTTATTGACTTATTTAAGTAGAGTCAGGGCGGGTTAACCGTTCTATTCCCATGTGCAGCGGGTTGCTACCTCAAGGAGTTGATATTTTCCAAATTCCTCTCATTTAAAACATGTTAGTTTTAAACATTCAACGTATTCTTATTCTCAATCTTTATCTACCAATTTATTTTCTTCTAGTGTACCATCAGGTCCACACTAGTATTGAATATCTATATGTGATGAATTACGAGTATATAGGGTGACGGCGACACTGGAACATACGACTTTAACATATAAAATTATATTTTCGTAATTTCCTGCTTCCCTAATTATTTTAGGTAAAAATAGTTCAAATAAATTCTGGATCTGGAGCAATCAATATGAGAAATTAATTTTGCGTGCTTTGTAACAGCAGAAATTACATATAAAAATGTCGAAAATCGCACCAAAATAGCAATAGCCATGGAAAGTGCGTGTGCTTGTAAGGTGCGCATGCGTGCGCGCGTGAGCTTGTACTTGTCCGTGTCTGACTGTGTGTGATAATTATTTTCTCCAATGTAACTTTCGTATCAAACTTCCAAACATTTCTCTTTTCCGTATTTAAGCTTTCTACATTAATATAAATTGTTGATTAGATTTTGGGTAAAATTTTACAATCGGAAGCAGTACTTTACTTGAAGCCCATAACAGTTTTTAATCAAAAACTATATTAAAATATAATCCAAACTTTTCACTAAAACTAATAAAATTACCCCTTAACCTTAAAATTAATTTTAATAAAACTAAATACGTATTTTGAGAACTAAGTTCTCATCATCAGTATAGTACAACAAGGGAAAGTTAAACAGAGTAGTCAAGAGTACTCAACATGTCAACCACGCCAGATGTCATAACAACTCTGAAAAACAAGGAAGAGAACTGGGATTATATAGAGACGGGAGTCACAGGTGAATGATTACCTATAAATTAAGATATATTTCGTCCAATAATAATGAGTCATTAAATTTCAAATTTTCGAATAAAATTTAACTTTGAATTAAATCGAAAAATTTAGAGTTTGGTATTATTAGCAAATTTATGACTAATTACAACTACTTACTAAGACCGACCACTCGTGATATTCTAAATTACTTAAATTTGTAGTTAATTTAAGATGTAAGTTATATGCTTCAACTTCGAGTTTATTTCTTTTAGCGTAAAGATTTTTAATATCAGAATCTAACCCTTTAATTTTAGCAAATCTTATTATATTTTCGGAATTTTTACAATTTTTGGAATTTGTAATTCTCATAAATTTTGGATACACTCAATTTACATTACAATTTTTTAGAAATAAAATGTCAGCACTGATTATTTATTTCTTTTTATTTTTAATATTTGACATTTACATCAAAAAGAACATATTGGATTTTACCAAAAATTAATAAACCGGAAGTGATTCTTTACTTGAAGCTCTGAACAGAGTTTCCTGGAAAATATATTATGATGAACAATTTTCAAATTTGGTGCAACAAGACCTAAATAACTGGAACGTCGGCCAGGTAGTCTAAATGTGCGACGTTAGAAAATGTACTATAACAAAGCTCTAAACAGAGTTTCTTGAAAAATTAAAATAAAAAATCTGATGTGGACACCACACGACTTCCTTGTACGCAAGACCAATTTGAAGATGAAGTATAGACCCAATTATAAAATTGCACGTGTTTGACGTAATTTGACATTAACATCTATTTTTTATTTTTTTGTTTTTTTCTCCTAATATATATCAATCTTCATTACAAAAACCAAAAAGTATATAAGTTTTAAATTTACATATCTCTCTTATATAGGGTTAATTTAATAATATTTGATGTGCTAGATGCAGAATTTAATTCTCTAAAACTTTTATTTGAAGCATTTATTTCTAAAATCAAAATGAAACCATTTTATTGAAGAAGAACTGTCAACAACTTCAGGTAATATATCACTTCCGGTTAGCCTGTTTTAACCAAAATCTATTATGTTATTCCAATTGACATAAAAGTCGTATATACCAAATTTGAAAAGTTTTGTTTTATATTTTGAAATAGTTGTCCATTAAAATCTATTATAGGCTTCAAATAAAGTACCATTTCTGGAAATTATGTAATGACCAAAAAGGGAGCTACACAACTAGATATTATAGCAGTTCTAAATACAAAATTTCAACTTTCTACGGCTTACCGTTTTTGAGTTATGCGAGATAAGTACGTACGTACAGACGTCACGGCGAAATTAGTCAAAATGGATTCAGGGATGGTCAAAATGGATATTTCCGTTGAAATATGAAAACCGAAATTTTTCGCGGTTACAATATTTCCTTTACTTTGTACAAGTAAGTAAAAATGATGCAATACTTCTCAAATATGGTCTTTCAAAACTCGTATATAATTTGAAACAACATATTTTATTTTGACTATTTCACTCATAAATATATAAACCAATCCAAATTCAGGATTCTACCTAGTTACCAAATTTCATTTCGACAAAACAGCGTCATAAAAGTTTTTTCGCACCCTTTAAGCCAATAAGATGTCGTATTTTTACAAGTAAGTGAGTTTTGATAAGCGAAAATTTTTTGACGTTTTAGATCATATTGTTTACATACCTGTCAAAGTCTGTATATTTTCAGTGTTATCAGTTTTTATTAAAAACGAGTCGATTTGGACATGAATCTATTTAAAACGTTGAAATAGCAAACTGAAACCTAATACCTCTAAACACAATAAATATTTACAAGATTTTTGTCAAGAAAAAAATTATATAAATAATTACCTGATTTTTATTTTGGAAATAGTCATCCGAATACCATTCGTGGTTAAATTTTAACCTGAAAAAATTTTCCGATTGCTTTACTCGAGCCTGTTGCCAATTTATTTCGTGACATTGATCAAAAATTACTCGTTTGACAACTCGTAATTTTTTTGTCAATGTCACTCAATAAATTGCTAGGCAACCGGCTCTCGTAACAATCTGAAAATTTTTCCGGCAAAAATTTACCACTTATGATATTATATATGACTATACATATATGATAAACCGGGAATGATATTTTTTGGAACTCTAAGGATTTTCAAGAAAAAACATAATAAAATATAATTCAAAATGTCGTATTACAAATATTTCTATTTATTGGAACAATATGTGCAGGCCACATCAAATTTTTAAATATTACTTATTTACAGAAGAGTTCCGAAATTTTGTCTACATCTTTTTGGTCCAGTTTGAAACCATCCATTTTCATTAAATCGATTTTCGAGTCGGGCCAAGTTAGTAATTCAGATGCAGCATATTAATTAAACATAGTTGCATCAATATTATTCTACTTCTAACAAGCAATACCAACCTGGATACTTTAATCGTCAATCGTCGAATGATAATATATTTGCAAATTTCATGTTTGATGGGGGCCTGAGGCCTTGACAGACAAGGCTTTATTTACCAATAAAGTTCTAGACATAATTTTGGAGGAAAAATTTATATTACGGTGAAAAAATAATATTAATAGATATATAAACAAATCTAAATTCCTACAAAATCTTTCAGAACTCATAATAATGATAAACTCTATTCATGAAGATGTAGTTAATTCGAATAATATTTGTTGCCATGAACAAAATAGGATCTAACTTCATTAATGTATTTAAATTTTACTAGTAACCTGGCGATGACAATATATTGTTGTCCGTAACAATAGTATTATTTAAATACTATAGTTACGATACTATTTACAAACGCATTGTACTCGTATGTCTACGACTGCATCTTGCTCTTGTAATGGAAGAAGAATTAAGATTCTATGGGGCGGGGTTATTTTTGTACTTGGGTTATCATTTTTTTATGGCTGTGGAGGATTGGGCGAACGAAGGGGAAGACGGGCTGGATATCGAAATTAGGTAGGTAAACTAAATTCTCCATGTTTTTTTATACACATACCTAGTTTTTTATTATTGATTAAATGAGATCCGCTTTAAACATACAGACTAGAAAAAATATATACCTATAATGAGTACTTTATTTATTTGTAAAAGCATACATATCGTATTTAAGTTCAATATATTGAAAGAAGTAAGGACAAAAAAAAAAATTGATACTCTGTTCCATTTAACCAATTTAGCAGATGGCGATCACAGACTGAATTGGTAAGGTGGAACAATATATAATACTAGAAGTCACTAATGTTCGCAAACATATTAAATACCGAGATACATAAGAACGGGCACAATTAGAGTATTTTTCGATTGATTAAGCTTCATGAAAAGAATTAAAAACACTTTTTATAGAGACCAAGGAATATATGAAAGAGTTTAAGGCCAACTACAATCAGTGTTTTCTTCGTAGCAGAGAGATCTATTTTGAAACTATATATGGTTTTTCCTCTACCTTCGTTACATCTTACATTTTTCTAATTCGTTTTTGTACTTTTAGACGTAAGTTGCTCAAACATCAATATTCTCTCTTGTTTTAATACCATTTTCTTGCATCTTCATTAATTTCATCTTTGTTTTACTATTTTCCTTTCAAACTTATGTCACACAACAGATCTGGGTCCTCGATTAATTTCTTGAAGTTGAACAGAAAAATCGAATCGTTTTTTACGTTCTTCAATGTCTTCCTATTTCCAGTTATTTTAATCTACCCATTGATTTTCCTTTAGTTCTCGGTCCTCAATTTCTTTGTAAATTCAACCTCTTCTATATTTATCCCTGGTCATACATTCTTGTTTGTGCAATATGAGTTACTGGGCACTTCGAAAATACCGCAGAGTACTTTGACTAGACCTGTAATTTAGTCAGAATATTCAAAATCCAAATATTTGCAGGTATTATCGAGCAATATCATCTCATTTAAGTACAAGTTTTGGATAGAAGCATGTAATAAATAAGTCTGTATTTTCAAATAAGACTGCAGATAGTAAAAGAATAATTTGAATGATTCTAAAAGAATATTGAACGTCTGGAGGCCGCTTTATATTGAAATTTCGATTATTTATTTAAGCATATTTTTTGTCTAACTGAAATTCTGAAAAGAAGAAGAAGAATCGATCATTTTAAAAAGGGGCCCATTCGTTTTTTAACGTTCTTCAACGCCTTCCTATTCTCAATCTTAACCTACCAATTCATTTTCATCTAATGTACCATATGTCCACACTAGTATTGAATATCTGTATGTGATGAAGTACGAGTATATAGGGTGTAGACCGCGACACCGAAACATAAAACTTCAACATATAAAATTATATTTTTCTACTAATTTACTATGACACCAGTGTTAAAATGTGAGAGACCATTGTTACTTTTAATACTAGTGTTAAAAATGAATAAGTTGCCTTGGTAATGACGAATAGAGCCACAAATCGATATTTTTGACATGTCAAAAAATTATTTGATATACATATTTAAATGAAAAAATCTGATGTGGCCAGCACATTACCTTCCATCAATTCTATGTATTTTGTATAAAGGTCATACCTACAGAAAGTTCCTTGAAAAATAATATATTTCTTGTACATTACCTTAAGGCAGTTGTATGTATTTTATACAAATTCCATACAGAAAGTTTCTAACAAAAGATCCCATATTTTCAATAAAATTATAACATAAACATACTGTCAACTGCACTTGACACTGACACCTTTCAATCAGCGTGTGCGTGTGCGTGTGTGTGTGCGTGTGAGGTACGCATGTGCGCGTGCGTGAGCGTGTATTTGTCCGTGTGTGACGATTATTTTCTCCAATGTAACTCTCGCATCCAACTTCCATAAATTTCTCTTTTCCGTATTTAAGCTTTTTACGTTAATATAAATTGTTGATTAGATTTTGGGTAAAATTTACCAATCGAAAATAGTACTTTACTTGATAACAGTTTTTAATCAAAAACTATATTAAAATATAATCCAAACTTTTCACTAAAACTAATAAAATTAGCCCTTAACCGTTAGAATTAATTTTAATAAAAGTAAATACCTATTTCGAGAATTAAGTTCTCATCGTCAGTAGTACAACAAGGGAAAGTTAAATAGAGTAGTCAATATTACTCAACATGTCAACTATGTCAGATGTCTTAACTCTGAAAAACAAGGGAGAGAACTGGGATTATATAGGGACGGGAGTCACTAGTGAATGGTTACATATATACTAAGATAAATTTCGTCCAATAAGAATGAGTCATTAAATTTTAAATCGTCCATTAAAATTTAACTTTGTATTAAATCGAAAAGTTTTGAATTTGGTATTATTAGCAAATTTATGACTAATTACTTCATACTCGTATATTTTATTCTCGAAGACCGACCACTCCTGATATTCTAAATTACTTAAATTTTTAGTTAATTTAAGGTGTAAGTTACATGCTGTAATTTCGAGTTTATTGCTTTTAGCCGAGGGGTGATTCACTATTAAAAATTATGTACACCTGATTTCATATTACGTAATATTATACAATTCGTAATCATATTACTAAAGTACACTTATTACATATATTACACTATAGATTACATTATATTACATATTTTCGATATATTGCATGGATTACGGATGGTTCTTAAATTTACTATAGTTCATTTCACGTAAAAATGGCATTATCAGTTATTATTTATCATTATCAAATAAAATTGATAAAATTAAGCGATATTTAACCATGCTTTTGATTTCGTCTTTGTACTTTGTAATACTCAGATACGGTACAATTTTTATAAATAAAAGTATTTAGTATTGACAAAATTTGGTTTCACGAATTTAAATAATAGGTACATATATTAAATGCATGTAAATACAATCGACTCTCAAGAACCATCTGCTATTTTCTTATGTGAAATGAAATATAATTATTTACGGAGTACTTTCAAATATATTCTTTCAGATAATGGTCATGTAAATTTTATTTCAATATCTTTTATTTAAAAAATCTCTTGTGACCAGCACAATGTCTCTTCCTATTTCCATTTTATGTTGCATAAATATTGTATTTAACATTTCTTTATGACGATGATTTCTTTTACTTTTCTAAATGTTCGAAATTTATTGACTGGATTGGTGGTAACACTGAACGGTATATATGTAAAGTAATAATGCAATAAGAAATATGAATTATTGTACATCCCAGAAAAAGCCTTCAGTAATGTTTTTTAAACTTTTTCGTCAAACGTCAAAGGTTAAGTTTTAAAACCCAGCTCGCACTACTACACAATAGGTATATAAAACGTTTTTTAATAAGAGTGGTTACCTACGGTTTCATGGTAACCACATTTTATTGCGCACTCACATATACGCACACGCACACAAAAACAAGAGCGCGCCCACACACACTCACTTGCGCAAAAGCATTCATAGGCACGCGCGCACTCTCATATTACATCATCGTAAAAATGTTAATATCGGATTCTAGTGACCTTTGAAATGTGCTTATTCACTAAAGTCTGGATATGCGATTTTCAGCGTGATTTCAATATCTTCTTATGAGGAGTGTACTCCATATTATAAAAGAGCGCTCATAATACGGACCATTACAATTAATACACAATATTAAAATGATTACAAGATTACAAATGATTACTTGATTATATTATTGATTACGTTTGGTTGTACACCTGATTACGCTAGTGAAACACCCCTCGCTTTTAGCGTAATGATTTTTAAATTCCGAATCTAAGCCTTTATTTTTAGCTAATCTTATATTTTCAGAATTTTTGCAATTTTTCATAAATTTTGAATACATTGAATTTACTTTACAATTTTTTAGAAATAAAATATCAACACTGATTAATTCTTTCTTTACAGTTTTAATATTTAAGACATTTATATCAAGGAGAACAACATAATGGATTTTGGCAAAAATTGATAATCCGGAAGTGATTTCTTACTTGAAGCTCTGAACAGATTTTCGTGGAAAATATATTATGACATAATCTAACAATTTTCAAATTTGGTTTATAAGAATTTTATATTGTGAACGATATTATTAAATGATAAAATAAAGTAATGGTTTTCTCGGCGATGATTGGCAGGAATTATATTAATAAGTTAACACCTTATTTACTGAAGAGGTCCGAAATTTTATACAACTTTTCTACAAATTTTTTACGTAACAATTATAAAGTTGGGAAGTGAGTTATTACGGTAAGAATGAGAAGTTTACGAACGAATTTCGAAATGAGTATCGTAATACTACTTCACGACCGTATGACGTACAACATTTTATGTTATATAGTGTCCACGTGTTTTAAAAATTGAGTTCGGGATATGGAATCCATTTCCCGGACTCAAATTAGCAATGTAAAAAAGTATATAGTGGATAGTATGAAGTAAAGGTTTATTTTGTCTAACGTTCTATTTCTACTCAAAAATGAGACAAGATAACATTATGCTATATCTATTAACGAAATTCAACCTTTTGGCATTCTTTCTTCACTGACTTAAATTTTAACTTGAAATGTTTGTAAAGGTGATCCTTGAATTCTTGAAGTAAAATAACTTGAAACTGTTTTCATCTTTTTGATTCAGTTTGAAAC